>JASAND010011462.1:0-85174 GCA_030248195.1 Trissonchulus latispiculum
TTTTAGAGTTACTTTTTCAACACAACGTTCTCCAAGTTTGTTTTCTTTTTCTGAGTTTCTTAAGGTGGTGATTCCTTTTGGGCACAAATTGTTGGTTGGCGGTGCAAATCAGGATGACATTTGGCGAAACTTTCCGAAATACATTCTTTTAGCGTTCTAACATCCTCCGCGCAATCTCGGTTCAAAAAATTCGAGATTTCCGGTCAGGGCGGTTTTTCCCAATTTCTGAAAGTTTGGCAGCAGCTATATAGCCATGACTATATTCATTTGAAAGATCTCGTTGAGCTTCACAATTTTGCTTTTTAAAGCAACTTTCTAGCTTTTTCTCTAGCGTGCGCTATAGCCGATTTTCTTGTATTGGCGTCGAAAACTTGTCATTTTTGCAAAAATCAAATAATCCATCATTTCTTGAACTACACAAGCCGGTAAATCAAACTAAGGGCGTCGATCTGAAGGTCTCACAGGGACAAACTATCCGATGGCTGATCGTCTTCCAACAGAACTGTCCCGTAGGCTGCTACCATGAAAAATGTAGCTTTTGCAAAAACACGACCAATTTTTTTTCCAAAGATTGCAGAGCATTCACCATGCAAGTCATAGGGCTGCTACTTAACAAATGAGTTCTGCACAAATATACCCAGGGACGATTTTTTTTTAGTTACCTCGATTACTGACTTTTCTAGCTTTAAAATGTAATCTGCTTGACAAGTTTCGGAAAAAGTAGTTCAAAATACAGTTTACGCACACATTTCAGGTTATTTCTCTATAACGGAGAGCGATTTCACAACAAATGAAAAAATACGTCCCCAGGTATTCCCAGAGTGGAGTTATCCGAATGATATAACTGATCGTCCTCTCGAAAAATATACTTTGAGTCTGCAAAAAAATCAGGAAAATTATACTTCTTCTAAAATGTGTCAAAAATATTTTAAAAAAGCAAACATTAAAGTTTCATGGTATGCATTAAAAAGAGAAAATGTCAAGCTACATTTTGATATAAAAATAGCTCTTAACTCCAAGTAATGAACGAGTAATAACGGTGCAAACTTTTGTGACCAAAGGGAATCACCACCTTAAGTGCTGCTCAATCTCACACACATAATTCATATACCCACAGCCTTCCTTTCACCTTTCCGTAAGAATAAAATACTACTTCACTTCTATGTTCAGAGTTTCCTGTTAAGTTTCCTTTATACCTGTCTTTTGGGGTTAGTTAAGTTTTACCAACACAGCAAAGGTTGTGACGCCTTTGCGTACTAAACTTTGGTTTCATGAAGTCATATTTGTTCAACAACAATTACATTGTTTAGGTCTGATGGGAATTTGCATAATGGTTGATGCCACGGTATTTCCGAAGCTACCATCACCGTATTCGTAAGACACTTTAATGGCATGTGCTTGTCTGACTGAGTTTAAACACGTTAAAATAATTGAAAGGTACTGCTGAATACGGAAATACTACTGGCTGTTACTGGCATAGTCGGGAAAACTCATATTCTCATTATTTATTAACAATGTTTAACTCGTTGAAGTAGCGCTCTATTAAACTATTTAAACATTTTCTTCTGAACCTCTGAATGATTGGCATATATCCACAAATGTCTCGAATACAGTTAATTATGCTTGCAGTATAAACAGAAGTCATAACTGCATAGTTTTGTGAATTGCTGGCAAGAAATCTCTAAGCACAGCCAACTGAGTAGTGAAAACCGACCTTTTAATTAACCAAGTTACTTGCGTCTGTATTGTAACCGGCTGGACTTATTTGTTTTTGAATAGCTCACATTTGATTAATTCTTTTGATCTGTTTGATTCAACCTAACACCCTTTCAATTGTCACTTACTTTTTAATAAACGAAACTACTGTAGGTGCTGGACAAACTATGGATCTGGTACACACTGGGCAACCACAGTTCCTTGTATTGCTTTTGCAACAATTGGATTTCTACTTTGCGAAGAAACAGCAAACCAATTGCTTGCTTTCAAGATTAAATTACCACTGCAAAATAACGTTAATCATACCTCTAGTCTGTAAGCTGCCTAACACTTACTTACGACGTTAGCATTTTAACTGGAAAGTAGTTGTTGAATCCAAGATCACAACAAACGAGATTGTGTTTTGTTAATGGATCCGTTTCTACATCAATTAGTTCAACTTAAGGGGGGGTCCACCATGAAAAATTTTATGGTCACAGATCTTGCTCATTTTCACACAAAATTTTATCACATATGTCCTGCATATCGAGTTTCAATTTCTAGTAGTTTCGTTCAGTACTTAACGAGTAACAGGCTATTAATTGCATGCAATTTGAAAACAGGTGAAAACGGCGATGCCGCAGCAAATGAAGGCACTTTACACCTGAACTTCCTTGAGAATGGAGCTGTATTCGGTTGTATGTTTGATATCTGAAGCAAACAAAGAACTTAGGGTAGCTTTTAATGGGAAAACTTTTCTTTATGACTTTATTAAGTGATTTTAGGGAGTAGCACCGACGCTGGCAAGCCTTGACCACGAAAATCATTTAACGGCCGATAACTTGAATTTGATGCATTTGCGGGCAATCGTCCAAGAAGAAAAAATGTTCCCGACAATGAGAGTTTTCGATTGGTATAGAATGTAACATATTTCGAAAAATTTGAAATATTGCTATTTTTTAGATTATGGTTGTCAGACCCCCATATTTGACTCCAGCGACCAACTGGGTGCACTAACCTGCACCATTTGTGCCCAAACTTAACGTAAAGTCATCAACAATCGTGCGCAAAAAGATTGTCTAACATTTTATAGGTCTGTGTTGCCATAGCTCTATGTTATTTGCCAAAAAACGGGAATTTCCTAAATTTTGCTAAAAATTGAGATTTCTGAGCCAGAGAAATCTCGAAATCGGACAAAGATAACCAGGATCAATTGGTATCGTTCGAAATGTCTTGTCATAAGCTGTGATTTGTAGGAAGTAGAATTTTTAATTAGGGCTTACAGCTTTCAGAATATTTCTTCAAACTTGCTGACCCCCAATTTTAACATTGCAAAACAGTCAAATTTGGCTGTTCGCAAACTTAAAAAATTAATTAAAAATTTTTGAAGACCTAAATTAAAATTCTGCTTCCTACAAATCACCCTTCGAGATCGTATATATGATATAGGATGGACGTTGAAGTGCTCCATTTTGTCGTTGGCGAGATTTCTCTGGCGCACGGAAAAAATCACCACTTTTTTCGTTTCCTATGTTTAACACATACTGACATCAACTTTGAGGTGAAATTACTCCCTAACCGTAAGTGATCCGACCTTCATTTCAAAAACTCGTTAAAATATACCAATCGGACAACAAAATATGTGAAAATGAGCAAAATCGGAGATGGTCGAAAAATCGGCCAAAAATGGACCCCCCCCCTTAACTGTGCATTAGTAACTGCTGAAACGTAAGTTAAAATTAGCGCCTGTAAATTTTCAACATTTTCCTATACCAAGAGGGTGAGCGACTCCATTCCAGATCTTGTGCCAGTTACTTACCAAGCGAGTGAGGAAAGTTTGGGGGTGCAGTCAATTGTTTTCTGTGGTAACAGAGAATATACACAGTGTCATACTCGTATTATTATGCAATATGTTCTGGTATATGTAGTAGTACGTGCACTTTAACAATCACGACTGATTTGTACAAATCGCTAAAAGGTGAAACCCGTGTTGTGTTTACGATTTTAGAATTAACTTGAAAGGGCTCTTCTTCCTGATACCATTGAATGTATCGACATGGGTTTTGGGATCTCTTGCAATTTATCATCAATATTTTCACTTCTATGTTATCGTGTTTCTATGCAACATTTGTTTTGGCGTTGCTGTGTTTATATTTCATAGTTTGGAAATCCCAATTGTAAGAAACGTTTCTGATTCTTTCTTTCATACTCTGCTACGATAAAATCAAAATTAACATGTAGACAAGTTATATTTACGCATTTTACCATTTAGATATCCCGAATTTTAAACTGTTTGTTTTACTTTAACGCGTAAACCGCAACTGATCAGCACCACTACCGATTTTCGGTCGCACGAAGAGCTGCTCTTGGTCAACCTAAGCAGTTAAAACGAGATTCAATAAACATTTTAATGGTCTTTGTTGCTCATTATAAGACATTTTTTAGCACATTCAGATATTTTAGGTTAGAAGCTTTTTGGAAAGGTTATCCCAGGCAGCATATCAAGTGGTTGTGAAAGCATTTCCGTGAAAGATAACTAATTAATTCGACTTCGCATATCAGCTAACTATAATTGAGCTTCTTTAATTATACTATATATAATACTATACTATAATAATATATAAATAAATAATATTATACTATACATAAAACTTATTTGATACTAAATTAATATTTAATGCTTTAATTATAAAACTATCAATGTTAGTAAACAAATCATGTTCAGAAGCTTCACACATTCATAAGCTTCATAAACTATATGCTGTATTCTTCATAGAAGTGTGGGTTCTACACAACGTGGGTTTAATGTTTTAAGTTGGTGATACCTTTTTTGCTCGTATTTTTGGTTAACGGCTTAAATCAAGATGAAATTTGACAACGCGTTCTAACACATCTTTCTTTTAGCGTTCTAACACTATCCGCATATATAGGAAGATTCTACATTTTCGTTCAGGGCAGGTTTTGCCATTTATGACAGCTTGGAAGCAGTTGTGACTGTATTCATTTGAAAGATCAAGTTAAGCTCTGCATGCTCGCTTTTGAAAGCGTCTTTTTGTTCCGCCTGTAGGCGGAACTACTTACACGGATAATGGCTATGTTTGTAATGTGCTACGAGGGCTCAATGTAGTAATAACCCTATGCTCAGCACAGTGCTAGTATGGTGTAGCCGGTTTTTTTTGTAACCGGTGGGGACCTGTTTGTTAGTGAATAAGGGATATGTAATAAAGTTGATGAGTTACCGTAAAGTTGTTTTTTTCAATTAATTACCCGAAGGTTGTTGATTTGAAGATTAGTAGATGCTTAATATTTGTATGGAATAATTTAAATTTCAATTTAAAATTCATTTTTAACAACATACATTAACTTAACAAAGTAACAAATAAGTATCATAATACAAGTGCCCCCCTTTGGGCGTTTCAAATTTGCAGTTGGGAGATTAATTTTGAACATACAATATGCAAATTAGCATGTATGCAAATGAGTTCCACATTGGTCGAAAAATAGTGTGGTAGTTAGTTGTCTTTGCCTGCAGCTTGAAGCGCCGCTGTTAATTGTCGCCTTATCTCGTAATCTGAGGATCAGTCTGACTTGCAGTAATAGATATAAATCAAGGTAAGGATGATTTGGTGTTTAAACAGTTGTCGAAACACGCCAGGTGTGTATTCGTGTGGGGTTGATGCCTTCTTTGACTGTTTTTTCTACTGTGTGTTTGTGAAGCATAAAGCAAACTTTAATTGTGAAGGCAGCGAGTCGTACAACGCCCTGTTAAATTGTTGCAAGCTACGAGAAAAGAGTCAAGATAGCATAATGCAAACACTGAAGTTAAGAAATGCATTTTGGACAGAAATTTTGAAAACATGCCCAAGTTTCAGGCCAATGGGAACTGCGCAGGCAGATGTTGTTGAGATTTTTGAAAGCATGAAAACTGATCAGGCATTTAAAATGACCAAGACGGCTATCTGTGGGTTCTGTAACCGGGAAGAATTGTTTAGCTTCGGATCCCCGATTTTTTTATCAAACGACTTGTGTACAAAGCACAACAGTATTAGTGGATCTGTAACGGAGTTAACCTCAACTACAGAGTATAAACATTGTTTCGTTTGCTCTTCGGGAAGGCTAGCTGTGTCTGTGAACGAAACGCCTTCATGTTTAGCTATTGTGTTAGGGGGCCAAAATTATAGGCAACTGAAAGTTGAAAAAATAATAGAAATTGCTGGAACAAGATACCACTTAACCGGATTTATACTCAGCACAGGATCGCATTTTATTGCAGTCGCAGAATATAAAAATGAGTTTCTAAAACTAGATGATCTTAATAGAGAATTTTCAAAAGATTTGTTTGTAGGAAAGGGGAATTGTCGTAGCCATTTTTTCGTTGATTCAAATGATCATGTGTACATACTTATTTATGTAAAGGAATTTAGTTCATTTCCTTATTTAGAGACAATGGATTCTGAAGCATCTGGCAACAGTACCAAAGGGAGTGAAGCCATGGAAGAACTAAAAGTGGTGAATAATGATTGCAGAAGAGCCGACAAGGACGATAATGTATGCAATAATCAAGTGTTGGCGGAGGAGGCAACAGCACTGGATCAAAAGAAGAAAACAAGACGATCAAGGAAACGAAAGAGCAAGGATACAAAGGAGGACACAAAGGATAAACATGGATCGACCAAAATGGGACTAGTTTCAACGGGTGAGTCGAGAGCGTTATTTGATGAGCATATGGAATTGATTTTTGAAGCGGTTATTAATAACACTGTAGACAAGAACTCAAGCGATTACAGAACAAAAGTTACGGAGAAGGCATTCCAACGAGACAACGAAATGTTTGCAAAGTTCATGAGAGCAATACCAGTTTTTGCGTGCAACGTCTGTAAAGCAATGCTATTTGAAGATGAAGCAAAATTTAAGTCTACAAGAATTTACAGGAAAAACGTCAAAATCACAATATTCTGTAGGACCTGTCACCGAAAAAGGGAACGCGGCGAACCACTATTGCTAGACACACAGAATAATAATATGAATCCAGGTGAACAACCGACACAGCTAGCAAAGCTAACCGAGGTTGAAAAACGATTAATCGGTTTGGTGCATCCATTTCTAAGCGTAATACTGCTGCCTGGAGGACAGTATGGAGAATGAGGACAAATTATTAACTGTCCAGTTGATGTATCCACATTTTTTAGAAAACACTTTTCAATCTGCAGCATGATGCATAACATAGTACTTGTTCAGTCTGAAAGTTCAACGTCTCCACCGAAAACTGGCAACATCGTCAGATTAGGCTCGGTAGTTAATGCGCTGAAATGGTTGCATCAACATAACCAATTGTACGAAACAAGTGATGTTGAGGCAGCAATACACTATCTGGAAGAAAGACTTAATTCTGAAGAGGACCCTGGTTTACAAAACAATGTCAACGAAGCGAATCAGTTTAATCCAGAGCAGTATATCGCTTTTGCTGCTGAAACATCACTTGCAAATATTGATGTCAGCAGTTTAATCAAGAATGGGAAAGTAATTAAAGTTGGGCGGAACGGAAGGGCACCTTTATCTTACTTTATCGATAAGCAGATTGAGGAAAAAACATTTCCGCACCTGTTTCCGTATGGTAACTCAGCATTGAACAGTTCGAGAAAATATCCAGTAACACCATTTCAGTATTTCAAATCACGATTATTAATGAAAGATAAAAGGTTCCAGCACGACATAATGTTCATATTTTATGCTCTATGTGTTGTAGAATTAGATAGAATACAAAATGCTGTAGGAATTGCCCTGAGAACATCAACACTGAAATTATATTCAGAGGCAGATTTAACACATAGTATACCGAAAGAATTTTTAGAAAATTGTTTTTCTTATTTAAAAAAATTAAGAGGATATTCGAGCTACTTAAATTCACAGCTGAAGATGTTACTCGCAAAAGTTAGAATGCTAGGGCCACCGACATGGTTTTTAACATTATCGGCAGCTGACAGCAGCGAGCTGTGGCCGGAATTGTTTGACGTATTCGCCGGAACAAAAGTTACTACCGAACTAAGCCCAAGCCAGCGAACAGAACAATTGAAACAAAACCCGGTTCTTGCATGCAGATTTTTTAATCGCCGATGTAAGGCATTTTTTAGGTACGTCATAAAAGGAAAGGCAAAGCCTTTAGGGGAAGTCACAGACTACTTTTGGAGAATTGAATTTCAAAAACGAGGTTCACCGCACATGCACTGCTTCCTTTGGATAAAAAACGCGCCTACCAGTAACGACGACGAAGGACGAGTTTGCGCGTTTCATGACAAGTTCGTAAGAACAGACATGCCAAACAGCGTTACAGAACCTCAACTTCACCATATAGTATCGAGGGTACAAGTGCATAATCACAGTAGAGCTTGTCAGAAAAACGGAAAATGTAGATTTGATATACCCTACCCACTTTCACATCAAACAAGACTCAGAACAAAGCATGACAGTGGGAACCCTAATAGAATCATTACCAGCAAGCGAATAAAGGAAGAAGACCGGAACATAAATTGTTACAACAGAGAAGTAGCGATTTCATGGAAAGCAAACCATGACTTACAATTTGTAAGTTCATATTACGGAATAGCACTGTATATTTGCGCTTACATGTGTAAGTCTGAACCGAAAGAATTGCAGGCAGTTATAGCTGAAGCCTTAGCTAACTTGCCACAAGGAAGTTCTGATAGGAGAAAACTATTTAAAATTGGAGGTCAACTACTAAAACACAGAGAGGTTAGCGCACAAGAAGCTGTTTGGAGAGTACTCGGTTTAGAATACGTCAATTCAAGCAGGTCTTGCATTTGGCTAAATGTATACAAACCAGAAAAGCGATACAGAATTTTAAAGTCGCGAAACGAACGTAAACAGTTATCTGAGGGAAGCAAAGACATCTATAAGACTAATATTTTTGACTATTACGCTGCGCGACCAGATACTGACGAATTCAACAACATGAGCTTAGCATTCTTTGCGACATGGTATGAAATCACAGCAAACACTACAACAAACTACAGAGGAAATTTCTGGATACTGCATGCAGTGGATAAAGTTTTGCGTAAGCGACGAAAGGAATGCGCTATAGTTTTTCCTAGCTTCAAACTACCACAGCATGCAGAAGACTACTTCTATGCAAAACTATGTGCATTCATGCCATGGCGAAGAGAAAGTGATATTACCAATAACTTCGAAACAACAGCAGCAGCATTTGTAGCGCTTTCATCAAAACTTGACCCGCTACATAAGAAATACGAACTTTTCGAAGAAGACTTTGCTTATGCCTTAAGCATAGGCATAGAAATGAAGCGTGATAGCAGCAGCTACAGTTACGAGAATCAAGACTCAAACCACTATTCAGCTGACATTAACATTTTTGAGAACGCGTCAAATCGAGAAGATGCCTACATCGGAAGATTTCAAGACGAGATTCTTAACGCGCAACAACTTTTGCTAACGATGTCTAACCAAGAATATCTTAGAAAAGTTGCAATGCTCAGTAAAAGTCAACTTCACGTATTTTCTCATGTAACTGAATCCTTCAACGACAGCGACGGACAGCAAATTTTTATAACTGGTGGAGCGGGAACAGGGAAATCTTTTTTAATTAAGATTCTAACAGAAGCTCTACAAAGAAAGTTCCGAGCAAACAGTGTACTGTTGACTGCTACGACAGGAGTTGCTAGTCACAATATTGGAGGAACTACCATTCATCGAGCACTATGGCTTCCTGTAAGACATGCACACAGGAAAGATGGATGTTACATTCCTCTATCTGCAGAAAGACTAGACAGAATTAGAGCAGAGTACACAACAATCAATACAATAATTATAGACGAATGCAGTATGCTTTCTTATGAAACATTCCAGAACATTAATTGGAGACTACAGGAAATATTTGATTCAGACAAACTTTTCGGCAACAAAAACATTATTTTAGTTGGAGATCTTTATCAACTCAGACCAGTCGGCGGAACTTGGATTTTCAAGGACGACGTTAAAACCCGCTGCTTTCATCTTTGGAAAAATGTAGTCAAGCCCATGTTCTTGGAAGAAAATCATCGACAAACCGACGATAATGTTTTCTATAAGACGCTTAACAGACTAAGACTTGGTAAGCCTAACTACAAAGATCTCCAACTTCTCCAATCACGAATTGGAAAGCACATAAACGAGCCAGAATTTGACACTGCACTGAGGCTATTTCCTACAATAAAGCAATGCACGGAATACAATGAAGCAAAGTTACAAGAGCTAGTGCGTACAACACATGCACAAATACAAATATTAGCTGCGAAAGATAAATTCTCTGCGCCAATAGATCAAAACATACCTGATCTTAACAATACAAGCTATTGCGGCGGACTTCAAAAAACATTAGCATTCGCGGTAGGTGCGAAAATAATGTTAACAAGAAATTTGTCGGTATCAACAGGTCTAGTAAACGGTAAACTAGGTACGCTAGTAGTACAGCATGTAATATTCGCTTTTCAAACTGTAACGTTGGCACGATTGATACAAATAATTCCAAAAATGAACCGGTTCCTATTTACCTCAGCACAAATCGATTTATTATAAACGGATGCGAAGTAGAAAGAATGCAATTTCCCTTAACACTCGCATATGCAATCACAATTCACAAATCACAAGGACAAACTCTAGAAAAAGCAGTACTTAACATTGGGCCCACACTGTTTGCGGCTGGCTAGATGTACGTGGCCTTATCTAGGCTGAAGGCGTTATCGGGGTTAGCAATAGAACAGCTAGATATAAGTAAGCTTAAGGTAGATCCTGACGTAGCCCACGAATTACAAAGACTAAAGACTTTACACAGTACAAAATAAGAAAACTAATATGTATATATTAAACTAACAACTAATGTCTTCATTGTTGCATTTCAGAAATAACTCCTATCGCTCAGCTAGTCTGTCCTACGAATATTCCCTCAGCTGTATTGCAATCATGTGTGGAAGGTACAATCATTGGGAAATCGCTTATCAGGAAACTGGCTAATGGTACAGGCTGTATGTTTTCCATGGCAATTTCCGATACGTCCTCTACCTGTCGTATCGTTTCCTTTGATCCAGATCTTTACGACAACTTCCAATTGGAGCAGACGTACAAATTCTCTGGTTTGAGAATAAAACCTCCTTACACACCTCCAAACCAGAAAGGAGATACATTGGCTGGAAGTTTCGAGCTTATACTGGAAGTAGGGGTAAGACTGATACATTTTTACCTTCACTAATTAACATGTGAAATGTCAGAGATCTGGCTAACAATGAAATAATAGTGACAGCTACATGAACTTTCGTTTATTACATTTCTTAGCCTTGCTTTTACCACAAAAAGCAAATGATCACCCTCCTGAATCTAAACCTTGTTTTATAAACATACTTACATACCTCCGCCCTTTCTCTCTCCTTCTAGATGTAGCGACATAATCTATACCATACCTTTCCAATCTACTGATACTGTTGCCTCTGCAGCTGAATATACTTTCAACTAGCTGCAAACGAGTACTGACCAGGAATCTATAATAACAAGATTTCATAATAACAAGAGTAAGACACTCAGCTCTTCCTAATTCAGTAAGCTTGCAAGATGCTTAAGGCAGAAATCTCGGGGGGATCTCAACGTCTAAACATACAACGTTGACATTGCTTAAAAACGGGCGTTCTCGACAAATTAAATAGTATTACTAGGCCTAGAAAACTGGTACAGCAATAATTTGTATACCATTATGTTGCGTAGAATGAGATATTTTTAACGATATAAACATTATATAGTTCGATTTAGATAAACTCTTACAAAAACGGCAAAAAAGCATCCTTGCCACGAAAATTACGGGAATTCCATCATTACTTAGAAATGCCTTAAGTTCTTGCTGAATTGATGATGGATTGCCTAAACCCAACCATATAATTTTTATATCGGTAAAAAGATCTCATTCTACGCAACATAGTGATATAAAAATTATTATAAAAATTATGCGTTTTTAAAAAATGTCTGCGTTGGATGTTTACACGCTGAGAAGCCCCCCTCCCACAAGACTTCGGCCTTAATGTAACGAGCATCTTGAAAACTTATTCTAAAAGGAATAGCTTTTGGTCTTACTCTTGGTAATATAAACTCTTGATACAAGCAATAGTCTGACTCTAACAGTAGGCCATTACTAGTCAGTTCGGCTTGCCATTGCCTGGATACATTGACGTAGAAATCCCGTAGAGGAGAACACTTACCGTTTCTACCTATCTACTATTATAAGTTTGGACATTGGCTCATCTCATACCTTCTTTTAAACTATTTACACCAGCATCTTGGGGGCGACAAATAAACGTAGAACCTTAAAAAACCTAAAAAGATCTAGTTATTCAACGATTTCTTGATTTATACCGACATGCGGTAATTAAAACACAACCAATCAGCAAAGAGCTAACTGGCTTCCACCGGGAACTGGGACAGCCCCAGTTATCCTGGAGGCGGCCCGTTTACATATACACATATTAACACATAGCTAACACATAGCACACAAAAAGTACACTTCCTCCGAGATTTAGGATTTGATGTTGTTAATGATTTAAGTTAAATAACAATGGAAGGAAAGCCTGACTGTATTACTCTTTCTATTGTAAACGTTTGTACTGATTAATACTTTGTGCTTTTATTTTTCAGTCTGCCTGGACTGTCTCTGATATTCCTTCCGCAAATGCTCTTATGTTAACAAAAACATGTGATGCTCGGTCTATGCCTGTCGACTCACTTGTAAACCTTGAAGTCTGCGTCCTAGAAACGGCTGACGTCAAAGAAATCAGACCAGCTTTTAGCGACACTGTCGCTCGACTTAAAACGGTAAGCCTCCTACCCCAACAAATTCAGACCTGAGGTCTGGAGGGAACCCATAACCGTTGGCGATATTGCCTTACGCTTGAACCACTCAAACACAGACGAATCAAGCTTAAGGTGGCGGTGTCCTTTTCCGCTGTGTTTTGGTGTTGATTTCTAGACGCTATAAGTTTGGCAATTTTGGAGTTGGAAAGCGCTTTATGCATCGTTTTATAGCGTATTATTTGTCCATTCACATGAGCTTACGAATACGAACATAGCAAAATTATCAAAAAATTGCTGAAAATTTCTGACATAATGATTTCTAACAGGATGAATATAGACCAAACATTTTTGAACATCGATTTGCCGAACAGAAGAATGGATAAAAACTTCTTTCTGTGACACGATATGAACGACTGTACGCCCATGGACGTTCTGTGGGTTTAGGCTCAGCAAGTCTCAACGGCAACTGAGAGCCTACGGCAAGAAACCAAAACTTTCATATCTTTTGGCCGAAACATACGGGACTGGTACCAGAATGTTAAAGAGCACGGAAATAGGTTATTTCGTACGTTTTAGCCATTTACGTAACTGATGAAATCCGTATGAGTCAAAAATAACCGAAAGGAATCCAACATCTTAAGGGAGAGGGTCGCGAATTTTCGACCATGACCGATTTTTCTCATTTTCACATATTTTGTACTCCCCATGGGTCCGCAAAACAAGACAGTTGCGTTTGTGACAAAATTTTCCCTATCATTCACAATAGTACTCGAAAGGTGACCCCCGACATGTGTTAAACATAGGAAAACGAAAAAAATTAGGAAAAGTTCGCATTAACCAAAAGTTTGAGCGCTGTGCAAGAGCAAAACAGCTATAACTTGCCAAAATGTAAATCTGGACTAGGTAGCGTGTTAATACCTAGATGAGGTGTTTTTGCGTTAGCTCAGCGAATTTCTAGAACTTTTCAAAGTTGAGTGAGGTCAGTTTTTGCACAAATTTGACTTACAAAAACGTAACCAAAGAAATGTTTCGTCGTGGCCTGAACTAACCGTTTACTGCATAGATTTCGCGTATAGATATTAACACAGTAGACAAATAGAGGTTCAATTTCTATACACAAAATCCATACTGCTACTTGTGAGTAGTACACAGTTTTGGTTACCGCGTTATCGTTTGGCCGCAAAATACGTCATCTTCTCAATTTTTTTAATATAATGGTCCATAAGTATGATGAAAAACGAACTATTCCAACCATATTCGGTGTGCCAATTTGCACACATGAAAGGAAGATGTGTGCGACGCGTGTGTTTCACTGCAACTGCTGGTGTTTAACTATGGACGCATTGCGTCAGCGCGATGACCGAAGCCTATAGTCAAAAAATGGCAATTTTTAAAATTTTTAAAATATAGCCAAATTTTATATCAAATTGAAGCTCTCTATATCCTGAACATTTTATCTTCTTGCACCTAGTCTTTACAAAGCAGTATGGGAAACTTGAAACGCATTAAAGCGCATTAAAGTATGAGGTAGCTATATAACAGTCGAAAGGAGCTTGATCAAATCGTTCAAATATCGTTCTCGCTTGTGGCTTGGTGTATCATTGTCATTTGCACATCAATACATAATCCAAGATAGTGGCTTCAAATTGATGTATTGGCCATAATGTAGTCTTTTGTCATCGTATGTGTACACGTCTTCGAAGCCCTTATTGAGGCATAGTGGCATAAATACTAAATTCTTAGGATTTGAACTGGAATATCTCTTCACGGGATTGACCCTGGACTCTAAACATTTTCCTTGTTTGGGACACATATGGGGGTATATTATATCCAAAAATGAGCGAATCTGTGACTATAACATTTGGTACCAGGCGACCCCTCCCTTAAGTTCGAATTATTGATTTGTCATCATAGCAGCATTATCACGACGCCATCTGCTTTAGATTCGAGTTTCCGATCAAAGCCAGACTGAAACGGAGGTATCCCTTTGGGATCAACTTTGCGATATTCCGCTTACTCCGAACATCTGGATTCGCAGTAAGTTTCCTTCTCTTTCTCCTTATTTCTACCTGTTCTCCCTTATCTCATAAACAGCTTCGGTTACATTGAGTAACCAAACATACATAGTATATATGGACACTTCTACACATGACAAGGTACAGATAAGCATTTCGGCCAGGACAGAGGCTTATTGCTTACCGGGCCGGGCCGGGACGAGCAAATGTTAACTGTGGCCCGGAATACGGGGAACAGACTCTAGAAAATATGCATAAATCACTAGAATTATCTAAATATATTCTCATTTTGTTTTTTCAACTGCAAAATTTAACATTGCGTACCATATTTTATCGTATATATCACGACATGAAGCCATTAACATACTGTTGTTGTTAAAATTATGGAAATTTAATTTTGGCAAGCCGGCCCGGCCAGCAAGCATCCGGTCCCTGCTCATCTAGATGGCATACTCTTTGTTGTCAGCTTCAACTTCAAGCTCTGTTCAATAACCGCTTACTCACAAAGAAATTTTCGCTAAAGTCCCCCACTTAAACGTATGCCCACGTTTCTGGGGTCTTTCCCATTATCCCCCCCCATAGCTTCGTAGAAGTACTGAAGATGCACACTTTGACGGATTGAGTTGAGATTTGGTAGGGGAAGGTTTTCGGACCTGCTGATTTCAAAAATGAAAAAATTTTAAAATTTTAAACAATTTTTAAAAATTTAAAAAATTTAGTTTGATAAGGGGGGACCAAGAGGAACCGAAAAATTTTTTGTCTTCGATTTTTCTGAAAAGATGCATATATTGGTTTCCGGGGTCGTAGAACACGAATCTGAAATCCGTTTTTCGATCCTGCTTTTTGTTACGTCAATATAAGCTAAAGTTCTAAGCTTAAGGTGTAAGCTTAGCCTATTACTTTACTATAATATATTATATATTACTTTACTATAATATATTACTTTACTTTCAGTTATTGGCGGCCGAGTGAAAACATTCCAGCGAATGTACAAGGTCTCAACTAACTTCCATACCATGATCAATGAAATTGCCATGCCTCCTTCCGCTCAAAACCTGGATTTCTCTTCAACCATTTCTGAGAATAAGCTCGCTGTGCCAGATACTACTATCATATGTGTGGTTACATCGTCATCGAAACCACAGTTTTATGGGTTATTATTTTTCAATTACCAATTATTATTACTATATTTCTTCAGTTAAACCAAAATAAAAACTATTTTTAATAAAACTAACTGCCGAAAATCCACAATCAAAGTGTACACATTAAAACTCAAATTTCTATCTAAGCTCTAAAACTGCTAAAAATTCTCTTCTACCTTAGCTATGTATTAAACTGGTCAAAACTTCTCTTGTGTACCTTAACTTTAAAACTGGTCAAACATTTTCTCTCAATTTCATAGTTCATTCGCAAACCAATACAAACACCAAACAAAACCTACTTCTACTTTATCACAGAAGTTATCTCGGGAACCACTACTATTTCCTTCCTATGTTTACTCTTACTTATCACATCATCTTGTTCTTATGCTTTATTTTTTCAACTATTTATTGTTAACTACTATGGATTGCTTGCACCATTTCTTATAAAAATTAACACTATTCTACATTCTTTCAGACAGTGTCCTGCTTGTCGACAACACATCGACTTTGATCCCACCAATTTGCCACAAGGTCTCTGTTTTCAACACGAATCTGATTCGTGCGGAAAATGGATCCAGACAAAGTCCATCAACTATGGGCTTCGCGCTCAACTTACACTATCGCAAGTCAATACTGACAATACCTATACTCCTCTTGGAGATTATATGGGTAACTTCCTATACTTACTAAAATTTCTATAATTCCACATATGCTCTCTTCATTTTCTCGAAATAATCAACACCTCAAAATCATAATCTACTCTGACGACTAACTCAGACTACATATTATTTTAAATGCTTTAACACTATATTTATCATTATCCATATTTTGCAGTTTTCATGAGGTTGACTAATTTTAACTTCACTTAATTAACTAGGTCGAATCAACTTTCCGTGCTCTCAGCTACAATTAATGTTATGTTACTGTTACTTGTTTTATTTATTACATAATCAGATGCTAATTTTTCCTTAATTTCACTTTACTGTTTTCAGTCTTTGATCCACTTTGCAGCGAGATGCTCAACACTAACTAACTAACTAAGCTGTTCGAAAGCAACCCCAACAACTCGCTTCCAATATACAGCGCTTGTTCACAGGAAAGTACTCCATCAGGCTCAATAATGCTCGACGTAAGATTGAGTATTGTCTGCGCCTTCAAGATTTGGATGAAGCTTCCCATTCTTCCGACAGTGAAGAAGAAGATTCCGACTCTACTGAAGAAACCTAAGCATCTTATCGCTTACAAATTTTCTTCGTTCCTATTTTTTCATGAAACATAGAAAATATTTTATGCAGCTAAAGCTAAGATATGTATTGATTGTGTCGCTGTTAACATAGCTACTTTCGGTTAATATTTTTGTTCATGCCTTGTTTTTTGTTACGTGCTGTACAATAAATATTAACTGAGAATGCTCATATATTTACTATCACTATAAAACGACAAGATTACACAGATGCTTGTCTGCCCCTGCCTAATGTTTACCAAGACTAATAATAATTCATTCACCCATTATCAAACCATAGAAGACTTAACTGAATATCCTCTTAAAGAAACAGCAAATAAATTTAGGGTCTGTTCCATATTAGCCCCCCTCCCCCACCAACTAAATTCTTACAACTGTAATTACCAATTGTGTAATGTAACTTACCAATTGAGCTGACATTAAATATGGTCATGTTTTCGACCACGCAGTATAAACATCCTGACCTACAACCACATAACCTTTTATTAAGACACACCATTGCAACTTATAAAACCGTCTTCCACTATTTGTAACTACAACACATCTGATAAACGTCAACCATCTATCTCTCATACACACGCCAACCATCTATCTCAGACTATCTCCTGTACTTTCTACTGTAACCGCAACTACACTTACGCACCACACTTACGAAACCACACAAATGATTGATGCAATAATCCACGTCAAACTACTGAAAATACAGTAGCTTACTCTCTCGGCCCTTTTCCTGCATCGCTTCGGAACATTTTCCGAAAACAACAGTATTTCATATATGTTGTTTCACAATCACAATATGGTGTTAGAATCTCTAATGCGGAACTAAACCCCTTTTAGGGGTCTTCTTGTTAGCTTTGCTCTATCGTGACAATATAACCAAATTTCGCTTTTCCAATTTTGCAGAAATCAAATAATCCATAATTCTTCAATTACGCAAGCTGTAATACTAAACTGAGGATGTCGATCTGAAGGTCTCATAGGGTCCTTTCACAAAAAGCTTAAACTACTTCACTTAAGGTGGTGATTCCTTTTGGAGACCTTAACTTTGAACCATTATTACTCATCCACTCATTGGAGTTAAGAAGCAATTTTTATATCAAAATGCAGCCTAACACTGACTCTTTCTAATGAATACAACGAAACTAGTTCTCGGAAATCATTTTATGGGTATGTCAGGTTTAACTCCACGGCGAGTGCAGAAGGTTTCCGGAAAGTTGAGAAAAAACGACTCGAAAGTTGTCACCGAATGTCTCGAAAGTTGCAAAATTGAAAATCAAAATTGTCTCGAAATATTTCAAAACTTTCTAGAAATATTTGAAAAATGTCTCGAAACATGCGGACAAATATCACACTTTCTAGAAAACTTTCTAACTTTCTAGAAAGATTTCAAACTTCCTAGAAACATTATTAACTTTCTAGAAACATTTCAAACTTTCTAGAAACATAACAAACTTTCTAGAACTATTTCAAACTTTCTTGAAACATTTCAAACTTTCAAGAAACATTACAAATACCTCTATTTAAGCTGTTAGAAAGTATTCACCACAATAATTCAAATGTACAGATTACACACGTGTCAAATTTAAGAGGGAGGGGCAATGAAGATATTTGAAATGGTTGATCGATTCTCTCTGTCCTCTGTGGAAGTTAGCTTGTTTAATCTAGTGGGAATACTTTTGCGTTAATGTAGTTAATGTAGTTAATGTAGCGACTATTTCGCAACTTCTTAAAAAACATCTAATTGCAGCAAGAAATCGAAACAAGACATTATGTGGTAGATTAGGAAACAATAACGTTTACAGTGAAAAATTCAGAGGGTTTCTGCGGCGACGCTTTTAAAAAATTTCAGTCTCAGTAAATTGCAAAGCAGTTACAGGGATCACGATCCTACATAAGTTACGGCTAAGAACATAGGTTAAAGCATAAGTTTTGGACGCTTTCCAACAACGGTACTGAAATGCTAAGCTCATTCATGTAGCTCATCCCAGAAAAATGGCCAGGGCCAGAAAGGGCAGTCATTAAAATTCTTTCTATAGCTCTAATACTCTAAACTATTTCTCGGCCTTTTTGTCACCTTTAGTAGCCAAACATTTTGCCCCAAACATTTTTTGTGAGACATATTAGGGTGAGGATAGAAGTTACCTAGTTAGAATTCAAAATCATGAATAAGCGCATGCATGGCGGCTACATCTCTGTGGAATTTTGGCCATGCAGCAAAATCGCTTGGCGGGTTTGTGCTGGTTTGCATGTGACAAACGTGTTAGAAATGTAGTCTATATTTCTGGTTTGACATTTCTCGGTCAAAAGTCCAGTTATGAAAAGAAATTATTTAAATATTTCGGATCTGGTAAATTCTGTTTAAGTAGTTTGTGACAATTTCGATCTAGCCTGTAAAACTGTTAATGCTTAAATTATTAACTTCATAAAGAGCAGCTTCTCCCGTTCCAAAAGGTACATTTATCCATTTTCAAATAGCAAGAATTTATTGAAACTGGTATAGTCAAAGAAGCTGCGCGAAAACAGACATATAGCTGCACTTTACAACACAGTCATTGCAGTTCAGCAGGAACCAGAGGAGAGTTTCAAACCACCCGACGGCCAGGTGAACCAATCACTTTTTCACAAGTATTCACAGAAACTATGCATTGATGTCATTTATTATGCTTAAGTTTACCCAAAGCCTGCGAAGATTCTACTTTGATTGATGCTTATACCTTATACCTTATACCTTAGCCCTTTCTGCAATAGGGAAGCGTCGTGTTGAAAAATTAGTTTCAGGCTCTATTCAATGTCTCTAAAAATCGGAGGCAAAACCTTTCGCCCCAGTTTATCATTTAGCTAAGCTCTTTAAAATAAGCAAAATTCAGCAGCTAAGTCTGTGTTAGTTATTTACGTGAAGAATAAACTACCAGTATGAATCTTCGACTCAATTTTGTCTCTTTTATTTTAATGTTTGAGCGAAACTTGAGAAAAGGTAGGGTGTGTAAATTTCATTTTGTCAAAAAGACTTAAGCGGTCATTACGCGACCTTTGCACATTGACGAAACTATACAATGCTACCTATAAAGAATTTTCATTTTGTGAGTCTGTCCTCTGAAAATTAATTAGCGTTTCTCGAAAGTATAGCTATCCCTTTCGATTTGTATTAACCTACTGTTTGTCTTATGAAAGCAGTTGTTATCTTGTCTGTTACCAGTGTGACCTTTGGCCTCAGTCCAAACCAAAATGTCTGAGTCGCAGACGAAGGCATTAGCTATAAAAATTATCTGTTATGCCAGCCTTCCCTTTTCCCGGCTACTACTTTTATGTGAAGACCAATTAACAGCTGCACATTTTTATGTCTTCTCGCCGCCAGCACTCCGGTCAGATTAACTTAAGGGAAAACTGGACTAGAGTAAACAGACCGAAAGTAAAGTAATGACTGACAGCTATTACTGAAATTTGATTCATTGAATGTGAATAAAAGTAGATCGAAACTGTCAAAATATTGCAATAAACCTTAACTACACCCACCTTAAAACTTGTTAGTATCTAGTAAATAAAGAATTTTAGTTTTAAAGTAAACACCAGAATTTAACAAGCAAACGGGCCTGTTATATGAAGGGTACATTAAAGGAATGAGGTTAAATGTTGAGTGCAAGATATTAAATATAATAAAATAAAGGAAATAAAGGCAACATCCAAACTTTCCGCCAATTGCGGCCTCCAGGTATACGGAAAATGCACTTTGTTAATCCATCAATTTTAGGAGTTTATTTGCAATATAGATAAGCTATTATGGTCTCAGATGTTTTACTATTTCAACTTGTCTTGCATTAGCCAAGGCTATCTATCTGGATGAATCGTAAATTTTTACCACAAATTGCAAAAGTTGCACAAGTAGATAAAAATAAAAATTTACGACCATGACAATTTCTCATAGCAGAAAAATACAGACAAAATTTTGACTGGCTGTTATTATAATTTGGAGGTGCAAACAACTCTGAGTGGAACACCATTAGAATATTTGAAATATGTACAACAAAATTTTGACCTGATGTGGGTCTTTGCGGCTGACCGGGCTGGAGCCGGGCGTGCCACTCTAACAACCGGCCCCGGGCCGTTCCGGTTCAGGCCCGGCCTGGAGCCCGTGACCCACTTTAAAGCCTGGCACAGCATCTGCCTGCACGTCACGTTTTCAGCATATGAAATTTTTTAAGTATTACAAGTTTGTATTCACTATTTTGTATTTACTGCAATTCATAGACAAATAATGAAAAACGCCTGCCTGCAGTCACTAAGGCCGAAGCCTTAGTCCGAACAGGAGAGAGCCAATGGGCGCTGTGAGCGCTCTTACCTAGAGAGAACTAGTCTCTGGAGCTCCTGCCTGGTGGCAGGAGGAGGGAGGAGGAGGGAACAATCAGGCAGGAGCTCCAGAGACTAGTTCTCTCTGGGTAAGAGCGCTCACAGCGCCCATTGGCTCTCTCCTGTTCGGACTAAGGCTTCGGCCTTAGTGACTGCAGGCAAGCGTTTTCATTATTTCTCTATGATTAATGCCTTGTATCCCTCGTGGATCCGCCTGCTGGCCCGCGTTTACCTCATTTTCTTGATGTAATTGTTGCAATTGTAAGACTTCAAAAAATCATTGAAAATTTTTAAATATCTAAATAAAAATTCTGTTTCCTACAAATCACAGCCCGGAAGGAAACGCTGCAATAGCATGAAATAGAGCTGGGATGGTTCCATTTTCCATTAGTCAGATTTCTCGGGTGCACTCAAAAATTGACAACTTTTCGCATTTCCCATGGCATGGTGGTGATTTAGAGACACCAGTTTGAACCATTATTGCTCGATTATTGCTTGTAGTTAGAAAGCCAAAGCCATATCAAATTTAACTAAATATTTTGTCTTTTTAATTGAAGCGACCAAAACTAATTTTGGTTTCTATGCTGTGTTTACCGAATCATAGAAAAAATGAAATAAACGCAACCCAAAATCTGTTTGGTTCTCTGAAACTAGAAATTGTCAAGCTACCACTTTAGCCAAAAAACAGCGATCGGGTGAACTAAAAAATGTTGGGAAGCTCCTGGTGTATGCCAACCCCTATCTAGGGAGGGGGTCACACAAGTTCGACATTTTTTACGTGGAATTGCGGTAAGAATTGCGGTGACCTGAAAGGAGGGGTGGACAAGTGTACAAGCTAAAGTGGAGCCAGCGCGGTAGCTAACTAGTGAGCTATGCGTGTAGCTAGGTGTAACAGAAAGCTAGTTGCGACAGATAGATGTTTATGTTGGGTCGGGTGGGGACGGGGAGTTTTATTCACTCCCCCCCCCCCCGCCAAAATATACATGTCAGGGAAGAGGGAGGTGGCAGGGGGACGGGGTAAGCTGTCAGCTGCTGGGCCCCCACTGTCTAGTGCTTAGCAGGAGGGCGGTGTCATGTGTATAGACCTGCAGTGTTGCAACCCCACCCCTTTGCCGCTCAACACAGAGTGCGGTTCTAACCATAGGTGTAATTGGGGGGGGGGGTTTGGGGGGGGAACCCCCCCCCCCCCGCCATTTTTTCAAACCCCCCCAGAAATTTTTGGGGGCCTCCGGCCCCCCCCCCCCACGGGGGGGGGGGGGGGGGGGGGGGGGGGGGGGCAAATTGGGCCAAAATTGGGCATTTTTAGGGCAAATTTTGCAAAATTTTTCAAAAAAAGTCCAAATTTTTGGCTTCACTTGTTTATTATCGCGAGAAATACACGTTTAAAACGGTTTTATGGTCTTCCAGACTCAATATTGACCTTATTTTGGACTCAGAAACATGTTGGCAATCAAGTTTTCGAGTTTAAAAACACTGTCTAATGTCAAAATTACTTAAAGATTTCATGTTCTTCGGCATTAGCAATGGCTGAAAATGCGATTTTTGACATAAAAATAGAAAAAATTAAATTTTTTGGGGGAGGTTTGGGGGGGTCGTGGGTTGGGGGGGTCTAAAAAGGGGGCCCCGGCCCCCCCCCCAAAATTCCGGGGGAGGGGGCCCCCCCAAATCCCCGTTATATATAGCCATGGGGGGGAAAAAACCCACTTTTTCGGATTTTGGCTGGAACTTTTTTGTTATAAGGGCTAGCTGAGAACTCTATATACCATCGTACTTGGCGTACTTAGAACTTTCTTTTAAGCCCATTTGCACTTCTCTAGGTTGTACCGTTAGGCCGGTATAATGCAAAAAGTAGCGGGGGAAAAAAACCCAATGGGGGGAAAAAACCCAAATGGGGGGAAAATAAACCCACCCCTCACAGGTCCTAAAAATTGTCGTAGCGCGATTCTGACACTTCCTGTGTAAAATTCAACTCTTTTTTAGTTAGTATGAGTCAAAAAACCCGACCTAGGTAGCTTTTTTTGAGATCTCATGTGCCATTGAAAATGCAGCATCAAATGTACAGGTTTCATAAAGTTTAACACATAAACATAGGGCAATTTTTGAAAAATGCTAAAAACGATGTAATTTGATAAAACTTATTATTCTAACGTGTAGAGAATGGTTTTTTTACGTACAATTGGGGCCCCTTAAAAATTTTTGTACGCACGAACAAAATTAAAAATTTTTCAAAACAAGAAAAAACAAGGTGGGGTCGGGGCGCGCCATTCTAAATTTTTCTGCGTGAAATGATGGGAGGGGCCGCTTAAAATTTTCAAAGCACGACAAAAACCTGGCGGGGTCGGGTAGGGCCATTAAAAATCTTTCCGAGTGTTGGGATGGGAGAGCAGGCCCCTTTAAAATTTTGTAGGAACGGAATAATTTTCTTCGGCCACAGTTGTTAAAATTTTTCAATGCACAAAAAACTGGTGTGGTCGGGACGGGGCATTCTAAATTTTTCAGAGTGCTGGGATGGGAGAGCAGGCCCCTTAAAAATTTTTGTAGGCACGGAAAAATTTTCTTCAGCCACAGTTGTTAAAATTTTTCAATGCACAAAAAACTGGTGTGGTCGGGACGGGGCATTCTAAATTTTTCAGAGTGCTGGGATGGGAGAGCAGGCCCCTTAAAAATTTTTGTAGGCACGGAAAAATTTTCTTCAGCCACAGTTGTTAAAATTTTTCAATGCACAAAAAAACTGGTGTGGTCGGGACGGGGCATTCTAAAGATTTTCAGAGTGCTGGGATGGGAGGGCAGGCCCCTTAAAAATTTTTGTAGGCGCGGAATAATTTTCTTCGGCCACAGTTGTTAACATTTTTCAATGCACAAAAAAACTGGTGTGGTCGGGTAGGGCCATTAAAAATCTTTCCGAGTGCTGGGATGGGAGAGCAGGCCCCTTTAAAATTTTGTAGGAGTCGGGGTTTCCGAGTGCTGGGATGGGAGAGCAGGCCCCTTAAAAATTTTTGTACGCACGAACAAAATTAAAAATTTTTCAAAACAAGAAAAAACAAGGTGGGGTCGGGGCGGGCCATTCTAAATTTTTCTGCGTGAAACGATGGGAGGGGCCCCTTAAAATTTTCAAAGCACGACAAAAACCTGGTGGGGTCGGGGCGGGCCATTAAAAATCTTTCCGAGTGCTGGGATGGGAGAGCAGGCCCCTTTAAAATTTTGTAGGCACGGAATAATTTTCTTCGGCCACAGTTGTTAAAATTTCTCATTTCACAAAAAAACTGGTGTGGTCGGGACGGGGCATTCTAAATTTTTCAGAGTGCTGGGATGGGAGAGCAGGCCCCTTAAAAATTTTTGTAGGCACGGAATAATTTTCTTCGGCCACAGTTGTTAAAATTTTTCAAAGCACGACAAAACCTGGTGGGTCGGGGCGGGCCATTAAAAATTTTCCGAGCGCCTTAAAAATTTTTGTACGCACGGAAAAGTTTCATTCGGCCACAGTTGCTAAAATTTAAATAATAAGGTGGGGTCGGGGCTGGCCATTCTAAATTGTTCTGCGTGAAATGATGGGAGGTGCCTTAAAATTTTCAAAGCACGACAAAAACATGGTGGGGTCGGGGCGGGCCATTAAAAATTTTCCGAATGCTGGGATGGGAGACCAGACCCCTTAAAAATTTTTGTAGGCAAGAAAAAAATAAAAACAATTTTCAAAACATGAAAAAAACAAGGTGGGGTCGGGCAAGCCATTCTAAATTTTTCTGCGTGAAATGATGGGAGGGGGCCCCTTAAAATTTTCAAAGCACGACGAAAACCTGGTGGGGTCGGGGCGGGCCTTTAAAAATTTTCCGAGTGCTGGGATGGGAGAGCAGACCCCTTAAAAATTTTTGTACGCACGGAAAAGTTTCATTCGGCCACAGTTGCTAAAATTTAAATAATAAGGTGGGGTCGGGGCTGGCCATTCTAAATTGTTCTGCGTGAAATGATGGGAGGTGCCTTAAAATTTTCAAAGCACGACAAAAACATGGTGGGGTCGGGACGGGCCATTAAAAATTTTCCGAATGCTGGGATGGGAGACTAGACCCCTTAAAAATTTTTGTAGGCAAGAAAAAAATAAAAACAATTTTCAAAACATGAAAAAACCAAGGTGGGGTCGGGCAAGCCATTCTAAATTTTTCTGCGTGAAATGATGGGAGGGGCTCCTTAAAATTTTCAAAGCACGACAAAAACATGGTGGGGTCGGGGCGGGCCATTAAAAATTTTCCGAGTGCTGGGATGGGAGAGCAGGCCCCTTAAAAATTTTTGTACGCACGAACAAAATTAAAAATTTTTCAAAACAAGAAAAAACAAGGTGGGGTCGGGGCGGGCCGTTCTAAATTTTTCTGCGGGGAGGGGCCCCTTAAAATTTTCAAAGCACGACAAAAACCTGGTGTGGTCGGGTCGGGACTGGGCATTCTAAATTTTCCGAGTGCTGGAAACAGTGTTTTTTTGCTCAAAAACGCGTGTAATTACACACTTTTTTCTGGAAAATAGCAAAAAATTTTTGGCGACTGTGTAACGTTACACAGAAATTTTTTGACAAGTTTTGCCAAATAGTGGGAACTTTCTTCAATGCGCATTAATTTGTATCCACATCTTTACCGTTTACGCGGGGCTTCGCCCCCCAGACCCCCCTTCTACACCTTTTTGTTATGTTTTATTTTTGATGTTGTATACGGAAAGAACTCGCTTTTTCTGTATATATATACATCAGTGGCGCACCCAGCGTTTTCTGACAGGGGGGGCGGCAACAATGTTGAAATTTTTTATAGTCATTTATTTCTACACATGTTTTTGTGCTTTGAGATTTTTGAGATTTTTGTGCTTTTTTGCTTTGTGCATGTATATAGTAATTGGTTACATTGGTTGAGGTAGTTAATTAGAATTTTAGGGGGAGGGGGGTGAAAGAAGGAAAGATGGGAGGGGGGAAAGGAAAATAGAAATGTAAAAAAAATAAATAAAAGTAGTATGTAGAATTGGGGGGGGGGGGGAAGAGTTAAAAATAATGAATGGGTGGAGAGAGAAAATTGATAAGTGTGGGATAAATGTATGAGGAAAGGGGGAATGAAGAGATGTAAATTGATATATTTATTAGAGGAAATAAGTGGAAAATAAAAAATTAATAAAAAGAAAATTAGTATAGAGGTATTAGGGGGGGGGAGAGGATGGGAAAGAGAGGTGGGGGAAGAGAGAAAATAAAAGGAGAAAATGTAAAAATGTGGAGAAGGAAAAGGTAGTATAGTGGAGAAGGGAGATAATATTTAGTATATATAATGAAAGAAAGAATAGAGAGAAGAATGTGTGAAGGTATGCGGTAGGGGGGGCGAAATTTTTGTTTTTTGTGTAGGGGGGGGGGGAAAAATATAGGGTTATATTTATGGTTAATCAGGTAGTGCGCGTTAGCGCACTACCTAGAATAGGGAAATTTGCACGTTGTGCGCCTTATTGGAAACTGTTTTTTTTAATAACTCACGGAGGAGTGGACCGATCGAGCTCAAACTCGCTATGTGAAGAGCCCGTGGGCAGGGGTACATGCTGTGAAAATTTGAGCCGAATCGGTCGAGCCAATCTCGAGATATGCAAATTAGGTCCTTTTACCGTTACACAGTTTTCTCCATTTTTTTTTTGCCCACCAACCCTAGAGGTCGGAGGACAAAAAATTCCTATAAACTTTTGCTATTTTTGTGGATAGAAAGTGCCGAATTTCTGGGCAAATTTTTCTTTTCGCGCTAAGACCCCCCCCCAGAGGTCTGTGTAGTCTTGGGATTTTGCGATTTTTGACCCCCCCGGAAAAAAACTAAGTCCGAAAATTTATTAATCAGTTTACAGAGAGGTGCGCTCAAGGCCCGGTGCTCATATTGGATTTATAGCATCACCCTAACGTGAACATGTGACCGAAGCGAGGTTTTGCTGGTAGACCTCCTGTGGCGCCCTGGCCAGGGGTCACTAGTTAACGTGTAAAAGGGGGGGTCTGGGCCTACGGAGTAGGCAGCCCTATACATAAGAGCTGCTGGGCTGAGGTTTCGTATTCGAATAGGAACCCCTATATGGTGAATCTAAATGGCCCATTAGTTTCGCTGTAGGACCTATCCATGTGGCTGGGGGGCACCCTGATGGTGGTGGGCCCTACCGTGGCGCAACTCCAACTTTAACCTCTTCTACAGAAATATCTACAGTGAGCAGGTCTCTCTTATTTGGGATTTGGGGTGGGGTGCGGGAGCACTACAGCATAGGCTATAGTAGGTTTCGCCCGGACCCGTGTGGCGCCCTGGCCAGGGGTCCGGACCGTGGACCATGCCCAAAATGGCCAAAAATCGATTTTTCCAAAAGTGGCCAAGTTTGGTATCAAATGAAAGCCCTTGGTGAGGCGAACATTTTTTGTCATTGGAGGATCCCTCCAAAGTAGTCCCAGGTGTGGCGGGGGGAGAAAATTTTAAAGGGTCATTGGAGGACCCCTCCAAAGTGGGTGGCGCCCTGACCTGTGTCCGGACCGGTCCAAAATGGCCAAAAATCGATTTTTCCAAAAGTGGCCAAGTTTGGTATCAAATGAAAGCCCTTGATGAGGCGAACATTTTTTGTCATTGGAGGACCCCTCCAAAGTGGACCCAGCGGCCTGTGGCGCCCTGACCAGGGTCCGGACCGGTCCAAAATGGCCAAAAATCAATTTTTCCAAAAGTGGCCAAGTTTGGTATCAAATGAAAGCCATTGGTGAGGCGGACATTTTTTGTCATTGGAGGACCCCTCCAAAGTGGCCCCAGCGGCCTGTGGCGCCCTGACCAGGGTCCGGACTGGTCAAAAATCGATTTTTTAAAAAATTTCCAAGTTTGGTATCAAATGAAAGCCCTTGGTGAGGCGAACATTTTTTGTCGTTGGAGGACCCCTCCAAAGTGGCCCCAGCGGCCTGTGGCGCCCTGACCAGGGTCCGGACCGGTCCAAAATGGTCAAAAATCGATTTTTCCAAAAGTAGCCAAGTTTGGTATGAAATGAAAGCCCTTGGTGAGGCGAACATTTTTTGTCGTTGGAGGACCCTTCCAAAGTGGCCCCAGCGGCCTGTGGCGCCCTGGCCAGGGTTCGGACTGGTAAAAAATCGATTTTTTAAGAAATTTCCAACTTTGGTATCAAATGAAAACCCTTGGTGAGGCGAACATTTTTTCTCATTGGACGACCCCTCAAAAGTGGACCCAGCGGCCTGTGGCGCCCTGACCAGGGTCCGGACTGGTCAAAAATCGATTTTTTAAAAAATTTCCGACTTTGGTATCAAATGAAAGCCCTAGGTGAGGCGAACATTTTTTGTCGTTGGAGGACCCCTCCAAAGTGGCCCCAGCGGCCTGTGGCGCCCTGGCCAGGGTTCGGACTGGTCAAAAATCGATTTTTTAAGAAATTTCCAACTTTGGTATCAAATGAAAACCCTTGGTGAGGCGAACATTTTTTCTCATTGGACGACCCCTCAAAAGTGGACCCAGCGGCCTGTGGCGCGCTGGCCAGGGTCCGGACAGGTCAAAAAGGATTTTTGAAAAGTTTTCAAGTTTGGTTTCGAATGAAAGCCCTTGGTGGGGCGAACAATTTTTCTCATTGAATGACACTTGTACTGCATGTACCCCTGCGTATAGACTCTTCACACTGCAAGTTTGAGACCGATCGGACCACTCCTCCGTGACTTATTAAAAAAAACAAGTATGCAATAAGGTGCAGTACGTGAAAAATGGAGGACACAGAGGCAGTAAGAGTCCTCTTTCAGTTTATTTTAATAATTTATGTTTTAGGATTTACCATGTACTGCGGTGTAGATGATGTATCCAGGCAGACCTCGGACAAAAGAAAAGGAATGAGCGGTGGATAGATGGACTGAGCGGTTGTGACCCTTACCCACCGCTCCCTTTCCACTCCTCCCCTTTCCACCCCTCCCCTTTCTACCCCTCCCCATTTCACCCCTCCCCTGCCCACCCATTGCATTCATGCGTATATTGTATGTGTTAACGACCTTCAAAGAAAAGATGGAGGAAATTTAGGTGACTCGATTGCAGTTGGGTTTAGCTACTTGTGCGTTGGTCAGACAAACTGATGTAAATAAACTACAGTGTCGTCTTTGAATGTTAAATAAGTGAACTGGTTAATTCGACCATCTGGAGTAGCTAAAGCTAACTGTTTCTTGTCCCTAGATAGGTCTTCTTTTCTTTGAGGGTTGTTCTTAGAGGATTATACATTATTTGTGTTTAGGGGAAGAGGCAAGTATAGTAGCTTATATATTTACATACTCATTGAGGACAGTCAGTTGGCCATACGTTGAACGCTGGCGGTCACTTTCCTGTTTGGTTGGTAGTTGTGTGGGAACTGAGTGGAGTGTGCAGTAAGGACGTTTAATTTTATTTTTATTATGATCAGTGTGTTTATGTTTTCAGCGATACTATTGAAGCCTCACCGCAGTCATCTGTCAAAATGTTTTGGTTAAGCTCGGGCAGTACGTCCTGCAGTTTCACGTCAGTGTCAGATACTTATTTCATTTTCGGGGAAATACCCGAAATGGTGGACTGTTGTGTAAAGTGCGACAAAGTAGTCGTAAAGCAGACTTAAAGTGAAGTCTACCGGTATTTTTCACTGTTTATCCTACATTATTGAGTGGTGTGTTATTCATGTACTGAAGCGTGGTCTGCCGGGTGGGGGATCCATTGGTTCTGCTGAGGCAGGACTAACGACTGTGCCGTCGGATGACTCAGGCCAGTACGTACTGAACGAAGGTATTGGAGGTGCTACTTACGGATGGCCGCGGAGTGGTGGGACGTCTGACTGAGCTGGACTGACACGCGTCGTGCCTGAAATTGTCATTGGCTGGACTGGTTGATCTTTTAGACATTATGGTCCTTGTATATATTTGTTATGTTTAATGTTAATTTTGTTGACTGCTGTATTGTGTAAGTTTCTGAAGAAATCTCATCGGTTTTACTTATATTTGTCTGATCTCTTGTATATAAATATGCCTCCCCAGAATCTGAAAGTTGTATGTTTGAGCGTTTTGTTTGTCATGGATGGATCTGTATTGCTGGTTTTCTTGTCTGCGAACTGCCAATTGAGCCTAGTTTAGTGTCCACTTAAGCTGATTTTTTGTGTCCAATAATTTTGTACTTGTACTGTCACTTTAATGTTTATTTTTACAGTGCCTGCTGGACGCTAAGTGTAAGAGTTCTTCTGTAAAGTATTAGTTTTCGCAGCTGGTTGAGATTTAATGTTTAATTTTATAGTGAGTTAATATCAGTTATGGAGCTGTTACATTTGTTAATTTTAAGTTCTGGTTTCTCTCGTTTAAAATTTGCTTTTGTAGAGTACATATTATCTTTAAGCTTTCTTAGTAATCATTGTAACTACTGCTCATAGTCTGTGTTGTGTGTGTTCTGTTCCGAGCAAACGTGACCTCCTTCGCTTTCCTCTGCTCAGACTGTTGTGCATATAATTTTTGTGTTTAGCCTTACTTATTTGTATTACTGTTTTGTGTTAAATTTCTTTCCAGTTTTGAGTATTTAACTTGCCAAGCATTAATTTCGCTTTACTGTGCTCAGTTGAGTGACATTGTTCTCATTACCCTTACTTTGGCACCAATATTTTAGCTCTTCCATTCCATTTTTACTGTTGTTTTATGTTAATACGGCTCTGTTTATCTTTTTCATTTGATTTTATATCTGTATAGCCAATTTAAAATTTAGTAAAAAAGGACAGTTACTTGCTACTTTTCGCTGAGCGTTGGGGGAATACTGTTTCCCGCTGAAATTTGGTCATAAAAACTACTAATACTAAATACTACTACTACTACATAACCTCCGTTTAACTGTCCTCAGTTTTTCGAGTATATATTTTTTAGTGTTTATCCTTAGTAATGTGCGAATAGTGTTTGTTTGGCCCAGCTATATGTACGCTTTACTGTGCTCAGATAAGTGGGTATTTTCTCTAATTTGCCTTATTCATGTGCCAATAATTGTATCTGCCCCATTCCATTGTTTTTTGTTTTGTGTTAGTATGACTCTGCTGATCTGTTGCATTTGAGCTTATTTTGTTGTAGCCAATTTTTTATTCAGTTAAAAAAGGACAGGTCCTTGTTACTTTTCGTTGAGCGGGGGAACGGAAACTGGTTCCTGTTTAATTTTAGTTTACTAAGTATTTATATACAAACAGTTTTTTCTTAAGGGTGCTTAACTTACAGAGAAATCTACATTATGTTTTATTTGTTTTTATGTTCTTTATTGTCCTGGTGATTTCCAGTGTATGTCTGTACGGTTAGAATGTTTACTAGTCTAGATTAGTTTATGTTGTGGTTAACATATTGGGAACTGGTTCGGAAAATACGGAATTTCAATTGCTGAATCTACTTCATTAGTTTCTCTGAGATGGCTTAATAATTTGTTTTTAACCTGTTCCTAGTATTTCATTATGTACATTAGGTACAATGTTTAGTACATAGACAGCTTTGATTTACCAATGATTCTGTATCTGATTCTGTTCATTTTTTTATCTTGTTCCAAATCGAAAATAAATGAAAGTTAGTAGTTGTTAGGATGGTTTATTAGGGAAAGCAATAAACTGTGCGTTTCGTGTAATCTGTTGTGGTATAACGTCATAACTATTACTTAGTAGCCGGGGATGTAGGAGTGAAAGCTACGGTCCTGTTTGATATGTAGTGTTGTTTCAGTTGACGAGTTTAGTTTCAGTTTCAGTCGGTGGTTTGAAATAATTGAAGTAATTGAAGTTTCAGGTACAGTCGGCGGACCACAATAGTTTCAGTTTAAGTTTCAGTCGGCAACCAAAAATAATTTAAGTTTCAGTTCGGTTTAAAAACAAAGGTTTGCAGCTCTTTGAGTAAGTGTTAGGCGAAATCTAATGTTTCATCCTCTCTTACATCAATGTTAACATAATCCAAACTCAAAACTTTAAACATTTCAAAATTTAAGGAAAGACTGAGACTAATTTCTGTCCGAGTTTCAGTCTTTTACCCAATTTAGTTCCAGTTTCAGTTTCAGTCGGCAGCCTAAAAATGTTTCAGTTTCAGTTTAAGTTTCAGGTTTCTTCTCAGAAAAGTTTCTCTTTCATTTTCAGTTTTAGCGACTGAAACTGACAGCCTGTTGAAACTGAAACCTAGTTTCAGTTTCAGTTTCAGTGACTGAAACATTACTTTGATACAGTGCGTACAGATCTACTTTGAGTTTGAAATAGTTTCCGTTTGTGCTTTGGCACTTTCTAAGTGGGTGTGACTGGAAGTTTTTGTCGGCTTAAAAATAGCAGATACCTTTGATTAATTTTTGTCTTTTTTGAACGTATTTCACTTCTGAAAAGTGTGAAGTTTTCTTGAGTCAGACATCTTGTATGCTATTTTTTGTAAAGACTTTACTAGTTCAGGCTTATTACTTTTTCTTGAGTATTAAAAGTTGCCCGAATATTGCCAACTACCCATTTTTTGGCAACTAACCTCAGCTTTATCACCTTCGGCCAGAATTAAGTTGCAAATAAATACAACATTCAGACGATATACTACATGGGCTATTGCGAAACCATTTTATTTCGCACCGAGCGGCTATGACCTGTGTCGGGAATTGTCTGCATTTGCCACTTATTTTGGGTTTAAAGTTCTATTTTGCAAGTGAAAGAAAGTTTTGTGTTTACTAATGGTTAAACTTGAAGTACAGTTTCAGTATTACTGCAATTCTTTCTTGATTCTTTAGATACATTTGTGTCTTCTGCCGTGAGTACGCTATAGTGATTCATATTTAAACATGTTGCTGAATGTCAAGGCAGATCTAGAACATCTAGCTAACCATTTTGCAACAATCTATAAGAGCTTCATGCGGGATAAAATGCTTACGTTGTACGAGTTAGGTGGTTTGCGTGACCTTTCCAACAAGTGGAAGTCTGCTGTGGACATATGCTCCACGGAAGAGTGCAGAAACATGACTTGGGAACTGTACGGATGGCTGCAAACTCTGCACACGCTGGGCCTGCTTATTTTGAAACTTGAGGTCCATCGGGAGAAGGCCTACAAGGACATCTTGGAGGTAGCGCTCAACTAAGACATATAGTTTGGTTTTGTAAATTGTAAATTCTTTTCAATCTTCTTCAATTGTTAGTGTACGTGACTTACGCGAATAGAATATGCGTATACTCTATGAATGAGTACAGATGGATAAGCTATGTTGTTGCTGTTTTCCCGGTTTTCTAATCTGTTAACGAAAGGTTGTGAACATTACCGGACTAATTAGAATTTGTTGAAACTATGAATAGATTAGAATAAGATTCGATTTCTCCGTTCAAGTCCTACAGTTAAGATGTAAGGATGATCTAACCTATCTCAACAGTAAGGAAACTGGGACCAGTTTCATAAAACTTTGTCGAGTCGTCGAGTCGAGTAGCTGATTTACGCTGGAAATTTCCGTGACAGGTGCTCGTGAAACTCGAGTACTGCTGAAAAATATCTGCAAGTTTTCGAGTCGAGTTCTCTAGTTAAATTTTACTCTTTAATTTTTCGATCTAATAATTTTACTCGACAAATTTTTGAAAAATTTTAAAAGCTTAATATTTCGACCTTGGAACTATTTTACATTGTCTTACAAATTTAAAGGACCAGAAATTAAACCTCGCTGACTAGGGCTGAATTTTTAATAGCAAAGAAATAACATACTGCGAGCAAATGGCTACTGGACGACTCGCAGAGTCGCCAAGTTTTATGAAACTGACCCCTGGTCTCCTTGAAAAGAAATGAAAAGAGCGTGAGGTAGTAAGATCGCCGCCGAAATTAAGTTGTTTAAATTCGGTACGGTTTCTCGGTTTATTCGTTCACGGCTACACTGGCAATTGAGTATGCTTCTCTTTTAGTATTGGATGGTGAAGATTCACCACTTTTTGGTGTCGTTCCAGTTCATTTGGCAGAAGGAGCTCGTGATCTTGAAAAACGAGTACGAATATCTGGTGAGGATGTAAATCTTTCGTTTCTGTCTTTAGTACTGAGGCTAAGTGTGTGGCATTTGGTATAGGCGTTGCCCTGCTGATGGGTTCCGGTGTATACTTGTGCATTTTTATCACTACAAAGGCTAGCGGCAATGAAGTTTTGTTCATTAACTGTTTTTACTTAAACAAGTTTATCTTTTCATAAACAAGTTTTTCAAGAGTGCATAGTGTAATATTGTCTGCTTAATCAGTTCTGTTTGGTCTGTTTTTTCCAGTTTCCTGAAGAGGAAGGGCACCGCCGTGCTATTCGCCTGGGCGACTGCGGGGAATTTGAAATTTCGTTGAACGCTGGGGGCGGCTCAGCTCCTGAGGATCATGCCTCAGCTGAAGTGTCTGACACTGCGGCTGGTGCAGAGAGAGACAGTGAATCCGAGGTGGAGTCTGAAGGACGTAAGTCAAAAGATTGCTCTCTATCTGGATTGGTCGGAAGCCAGGGGACAGACTCTTCTCAGGAAACTGCTAAGGTCGGCCCACAGGGCTCAGGAGGAGGCACTACGGAGAGCGCTTCGACGGTGAGAATATTTGTTATTTGTCGTTTGCGTAGCTTTTGCGGTGTGCTTATCCGGTGTTTACAGTTCAATTTAGAAGTGGAGATGTCTGTGAGCAACGTTTTTTACTACGTTTACTTTTGACTGTACTGTAGTTTCGAGGAGTGGAGACTGCTGTTTAGTTCAGATGGGTCCACGCTTTAGTAGACTGAACAGGAGTGTACACTGATGTGGGCCGAAAATGAGTTAAGACTGCGGTTGAGGAAACACTACTTAAGACTGCAGTAGAGTACACATCAGTTCAGGTATTAGTTGGGTTAAGAGTAGCCGTGGCAACAGCTGATTCAAGCGGTGTTGAGACTGCAGCAGGTTGAATTGGTGGTAGGACTGCGGTTTATTGAAGATAAGTTTTAACTTTTGATAATAAAAAATTTAGTATTTCTTTTCCATTTTGTAATTTTTTAAAATCATGCTTGTTTAGGGCGCTCATGCTAATATTGGTCGTCGCAGGAAAAGTTCTGGCGGCGATGATCACTGTAAAGGAAAAAAGGCCAAGGTTTCTGGGAAGCAGGCAGGAAACAGCGGAACTATGGCGAACACTGGAAAGGGACAGGGAAAACTGCGTGCGGTCAAGGGGGATGGCGCTGAGGTTACCAAGGAAACGATTGAACCTGGGCGCGGTTCACTGGAGGCGGGTCGGAAAGGTACGGAGGACGAGGGTCCTCAGGAAGCTGGACCTGGCGAAGATGGTGGTGTCGCTTCAGAGAAAATGGAGGTCACTGTGGAGACCATTGGGGATTCCGGTGAGGAGTCCGAGACTGAGGACGGCGCCAGTGGAGTTGGCAAAAAGCTTCCCATTCCACTTGAGTGTATCAAAAAGGAAAAGGAATAGACAGACTTCATGAGGTTTTTTATCCTCTCTGTTGACTGTTTACTGCAGATTTTTACTGTTTGCTTTTTTATATTCTAGCGGCTAAAGTTTCGATTTATCATTTCATACGTATAGTTACATTTTATTGTACATGTTTTCAGTCTGCTGCGCAATGACAATGTGCCTGTGTGTCTATTCTAGCTAGTGTAATAATACATAATGATTCTGTGCGGTTGTTTTATGTTTGTTTCTTAATCCATAGTGATTGGTTTGGCTTGTTGGATGTCGCAGTATTGTTTCATCTGGTCAGCTGGTACTACGCTTATCGTGAACAACTATTTGTTATATTATATTGAGATGAGATTATAGTGTCAGATTATCGTAAATTTGTAGTTTGCTTCGTTGTGTACGCAATTCTTGTTCTATATACTGTGCAAGGGAGACTTTGCTTTTTCTTTGGTACCGCAGTTGCGTATTTCTTTTGTATCTTATTTCTGTACTTTCATTTGTGCGTTTCTAATCTCATTAATTAATGACTTACTGCTGCCATGTTTGCCGTGAACTGTGTGGACTGTTTTTTGCTTAACTACGTTGCTGCGCCAGGCAGATCTGCCATTTCTTCGGGTTCTACACTTATTTCGTCTTTAGCTCCTGTTATCGGGTTTTTGTGTTATGTCTTTGCATGATCCTTAGTGGATCTGTCTGTTGAAAATCTCGTAATATGATGACTTAGTGGTGCCATTGTTTTCGTATTATGTCTGGACAATGTGTTGTTGGACTATGCTGTTGGACAATATGCTTTATAGTTACTGTATAACTATTGCTGTAAAATTTCAAAGTTATTCTTATACATTTTGAATCTCAACGTGGTGGCAATTTAGCTTTTACCTACGTTTTTGCATTGATTTCCGCATTATGTTATTCCTCTTTTCTTATTATGTCTGGACAATGTGTTATTGGACTATATTGCTTTATACTGCTGTTGGACAATATGCTTTATACTTACTGTATAACTATTGCTGTAATATTGCAAAGTTATTCTTATACATTTTTAATCTCAACATGGTGACAATTTAGCTTTTACCTACGTTTTTGCATTGCTTTACGGTTTATGTTATTCCTGCTTTATTTTGATGTTTACTATTAATCTTAAACTAAAATTTGTCATACTATCTGCTAACTTTTCTGTTTTCGTTTGCAGTTGGAAATTTTTCGGTTTTACATTCGCTGTTTGCTATTTTCACAGTAACCGATGCAGTTCAAAATTACAGGATTCAATTGTAAAACTGGTGAGGTTGGCAGTTTCAGTGTTGCGGTATGTCTCGGTTTGTTTTATGCTTATGCCGACCCATTCATTAGGGGATTCTGTCAATTTAGGTTTCATTAGATTTCAATTAGATCTGACTGACGCTTTTCCAGGCTAAACCTTATAATGAAAAACTGTTTTTTCGCGAAACGTTAACGTGGCGTTGTTGTTTGCATATTCATAAATGTCAAAACTGACTATGTTGTGTGTATCGGTTAGCTGTTGTTTTTACTACGATTTACACTTTGCTTCAGTCATTGTCGGTGAATTAAAGTTAATCCTGTGGCATTCCGTTTTTTTGCTTTATTAAACTTGTTTGTTGGCTAGGTTAGCAGTAGTTATTGATTCTTGATAAATCTGAGTACATTAATGGACTAGGCTTGATTAATGGACTAGGTTTGGTTGGCGTGGTAGGGTCGATAAGTTTAAAGTATACTGTTTTGGTAGCGTTGAATTACGTTCCTGGGTCCAGTTGGTACCGGTTCCAACTTTGAGAAGCGGCACAGTCAGTAGTAGGGGAATTTCGTTTGTAGTTACCGTGTGTCGGCTGCAAGTCATAATTTAACCTTAAACTGAGTAATAAATAAGGTGTGAAAAAGTTATAGACAGAAAAATTTGCACTTTAAATCAAATTTTGTCCATAAGATTTTTTTACAAACAGGACTAAATTTGTTAGGCGGATATTATGCGTATATGCGCTTCACAGTTTCTACTACAGTGAATTGTTAGCTTTGCATTGCGTTTCTGACACCAGTAGACACCGACTGCAAGTTCTAGAGATGGCAGTTTATACTGCGTATTTACTGCAAGCCCTAAATTAAGCCTGATTATGCGCTGGTAAAGCAGGATAGAGTTCTCGTTTGAAATTCTAGAACTACAGTGTTCAGGAAACTATGAATTTTCAAACTAGTGGTTATTCAAAATTAGAAATTGCAGTAGTATCTAGTAAGCTTGTACAAATTTTCTTATTTTTAATGCATTTCAGTTCTACGTTTGAACATGTTTTCGATTTCCCAATTTTAAGCTTACTCTGACAGTTTTTGTTCGAACAATTGACGGGTATAGTTGTAAGCGGGCCGTGGACACGGTAACACTAGGGTGAAGTATTCGACTGTTTATTAACAGGACTGGTCCATTGGGTTACGGTTTTCCCACATTAGTTGTTCTGTTCATAAATATTTTAGATTGTTCTTTGAAATTCTATTTACATTTTACAAGGTTTTTATTTTTTAAAAAAATAAAAATTATTTTCCGAATGCTGAAATATGACGTCAATTAATCGGCTGGGCCGGAGGGTACCTAATTTTTGCTGAAACTTCCATTACAGTAACCCCTCGTCCATTTTTTAATACACCTCCCGGTTAACCAGTGAAGGGGCTGCACCTAGTCAGTGATTGACGGCACTTGCATCCCCCTCCCCTCTGACACTTTGGCCTATGGGAGCGGGTATGGGTTGTTGACGAGTGGTGTGTGGGAGGTCCCGTTAGGTTCACGCTTCATCATTTTCGTGGGGCAGAGGAAAGAGTGACTTTTGGCGAAATTGACGAATAGGCGGACTTATGCAGATAATTTATTTTCTTTGTTAAATTTGTTAAGTGGTTTTTAGCCAAAGCTAGCTTGTCGTTTCATTCCACGGTTAAAAAAAGATTTGTGCGTTGCTTATGCAGAAATTTAATTTTTGTTGTGTAATCCTTTCTCGGAGATTTTCCAATTACTGATACAAGGAATTGTCTCTTAACGTTAGCATTTTTAGGACCAAAATTTTTTTGAAAAAGGCGTGTGCTGTGACATTGCAACAAAAGACATAAAAGGCGCACGAAGTCTTCAACTGACAGGAATTGTCTGTTTAATACCTTTCAATTTTTTTAATTCTTTGTACCGCATTTACATTTTATTTCTATTTTTCCAGTCCGGTGCTTCTGCTTATGTGCATTTTTCATTGACAATTTTTAAAAATTTTCATTAAATTATTTATGGTTTCTGAGGTACAAAAATGTACAGCTTTCGCACTTTTAACCACGTCCGCATTGTTTTCACGTTTACATTTTTAAACCTGCAGTACGCAACCTTTACTGTGCTTTCCGTTCTGTCATTTTCGCCAAGGGTCGCTCGTTCATTGCGATCCATGTCATATCTATCATTTATATTTATTTCAATTCTATTTCAGTTTTGATTGTTTCAAAGCAGCACTGTTTACCTGTTTCTTTGTCCTTACAGTGGTGCTGCCATAGCTCTTTGCTGCGCTATCAGCTGAACTTTTACTTATTTACATAGATAATATGGTATGTTTACTTATTTATTTAAGTTTACACTCCTACTTCATGTTGCGTCTTTTTAATTTCTGGTTTGTAGTTCACTTAATTAATAGGATACTGCAGCGGACAGAGTTATTTGATATTTTTTATAGATCCTCGGTACAGTATTTCATTTAAGCTATGCCTTATATTATGACGACTTGTGTATGAGGATGCTTTTGAAGTGCAGATTTAGGACGGTATAGGCCTCAACAGGGGTACGACTAGAAAAAGCAAAGTTTAATTGAGTAACGACCACAGATGAGCATAGATAGGTTTTCTGGTCGGTTGTTCGTTTAAGTAAATCCAAGAAACGTCAGCCTTTTCCGCTTTTTGCAGTAGAGGAGCTGTCCTTTCACCGTTTTTGTCGCTTGTGGATAGCTGTTTTCTAATGTTTTTGTGTGCTGCTCACCCCACTTAGTTTACCCACCTATTCCTATCGTCAATGAGCGTACACCTGCTTTGGTTGTTGGTATCTCTATTTACATACAGATACTACTGGTGCATTCCTCTGTAAACATTTTTTTCAGGGCTAACAAAATTTTGTCATACTGTTTTGACTTAACTTTGTGTTTCTTGTGTTTCAGGCTTCTTACCAGTCCTCTGGCTTCTGCGCTGCCAGGCACAGATCTTCCACCCCGCCCCCTCCGCCAAATCTTCCCCTGGCTATCGTTGGTGATAGCCAGTGCGCGGGGATTCGTCTGATCGACATGATTCTAAACTGCCGGGCTTCCGTATCGTCTACTCCCGGTCTCAAGATGGAAGATCGTGAGCAGGTGATGGCAGAGGTGCGGTCTGAGGTGGAGAAGTACGACGACTGCCACGTGGTCCTGGTCCTTGGGACAAACGATCTACGGATGCATTTGTTCAGGAGCGGGGGCGATGAAGCCTGGTTGCAGGCAATGCAGCCGTTCGGTTCGCCTAGACGCGTTGGGGAGCACGTTGCGCAGTGTGCCCGTCTGCTTCTCCGAGATATCATCCAGCTCCGGAGAGAGGCTGGAATTTCCAGGATTGTACTCTGCTGTCCGCCGTTCAGCAGGTACTCCCAGTCCCACGAGACAGTCGAGGAAGTTGAGAAACATTTACGCTGTTTGGCGAGGGACTACTACACACACAATGTGTACTTTGTCCACAATCCATTGGAATTTGCCCTGCAGCAGAAAGATCTGAACTGGACTTTGGCTTACGATGGTTTCCACTACTCGCCTGATGGGGCCATTAAGCTTATTCAGGGGATCGGTCGCGCTACCGGGAAAAGCTGTGATTTCGTTGGCAACAGAGGGTACTTTCTGATGCGTTACGGCGACGGCATGTACCGAGAGATCGAGTCCAACCCTGCCAATCCTCCAACGGAAGCAGCCATTGTCGCTTATCCAGTGCAGCTAACCTTCGCGGGCAACGTGGATGCTGAGCGTTTGCGCGTGGAAATTGAGAGTTACGCTGAGCTGGCTGATGCTCCGAACTGGACGCCTGCAGAACGAGCGAGGGTCAAGTTTCTGCACGAGGCTTTCCCCATTACCAACTGCCACGGGGATAGATTCAAGATGGCGAAGATGCAAAATAATTCTCCCCGGTGTGTGGCAGATCTTGAAACTATTCGTCGGTATGCTGTAAGGGATGGGGACGAAGTCGCCAGAACGCTGGCAGATGGAGGGCTCGTTGATCCATACGTCAAACAGGTGAACGATGGAATCTGTGGTCTGTGCACTCAAAAGCCCATTGTCGAGAAGGCGGTTCCTGGAATGCGGCATGACAACGCTCCGCATTTCTACGGCACAAAGCATACCTACAACATCAGACTACTGGCCAGTGTTCCTTTGGTTGAAGATCTGGCAACAGGGGGAAACCGTTTCGAGCGGTTAAACGGAGACTATACATTTAGGAAGCTCCCTGCTAGGATGAAGTACGTCCTGGAAAAGCCTTTCCATACCATCTATCAGTCCGGTGCGAAAATGAGTGTGCACTGGGGAATTGAGTCCGACAACTTCAGAATTTCAAATCCGGAGAAAGCCATCATTACTTCCGTGAAGAGGTTTGCTTTGGGCGGTCCTCGATGTGGGAGGCCAATGTATGGAGCGATCGTCCATGTCGAGTCTATTGATGAATACAATGACTGGACCCTTCTCATGAACGTCTCCGTTGGATTGAGCACGGAGAACGCCGGCGAGGTTTGTGCTGTCAACAAAGCCTCTACCAACGGTCGGACTTTCCGTAAACTTACTGGGCAAGGTTCCGTCAAGGTCCGATACTGGGAGTTCTTCCACCTGGGAAACGAGACTTACAGGGAGGAACGATGGCAGGTTGCTTGGGCCAATGGGAGTCTCAAACAGACGTGCATCAGTCTCAGCCCTAAACGCTATGGAATGAGCTTTCAGTTCATCAACTTCCACGGGTTACTTTACGTTGCACGCTTCACTGCGGACCCGAAGGAGCAGTTCCACTGCAATCTCTACATTCCTGTCGCTGTTGTCGTCACGCACAAGACTGTGGCTGATGCGTTCAAGTCTCACGTTGAAGGAGCGGAGAAGAGACAGATGTCCGTTGGAGAGATGCATAACTACATTGGGAACAATCTGCTCCACACTAAGCAGGGAATGGAAGATGAGGATGGCGGCTGCGACGTGGAGAAACCTGGTGCCTGTTCCTGGCGGGTGCACAGTGACGACAACTGCTCCTGGGTTGTCCAACGAGCTCACTTGCTGGATCAGAAACTGAAGGCATACAGACTGAGTCATGATCCTGAGGACGACAGGCTTGGGCGAGCGTGCGTTGTCAGGCAGTCAGCAGTGGACGAAGAAAAATGGAGGGATGGACTGGAGTGGTGGGCGTTCTCAGCGCCTAATATACGCGATGACAACGTGGCTGAGTGGGCAAGAAGACCTATTGATGCTAACAACTTCCTCCAGATTTCGTTTTGCTCTTTTATGATGCGATCACTGCAAAATACTTTGCTGAAACCTCTAGACTGGAAGCTTGTCAACTTCGACACTGTAGCCAATGAACTGGTGATCACTACTTCCGCTAATCTAGAGTCTGCCCTCCCGCCTTTCGTCAACGTCAGATTCCGCCGTGGCATTAATGGACATGACTTTATCCTTTCTGTCGTTGGTGCGCAGGAAGTTGGAGGAGGTACTTTTATGGTGCGACATCAACCACACAAAAGTTTTTCCTCAGTTCTTGACAACGAAGATGCTGCTACCAGTTCCCCTGCTGCTTTCCAGTTCTCGGTGGCCTCTTCTGTCACCCAAGTGAACAGTCTTATGGGGATGTTGGTTGAGACGTTTGGCATACTTGTGAAGCATGGGGGCCGTGATGTTCCAGAGCCTGCCCGCCTGATGGAGCGGGGGTGGAAATCAGAGAAGGTCAAATCGGTCATGAAACAGCTCCATGCTTACCGGCTACAGCGACATCTGAAGAGTCTTTTCCCGGACTGTGACAGCAGCCGTACGTCTGGTGCTTATGGTGTCCACTGTCAGTGCACGGTTCAGTCATGCACTTGCGGTGACGAGGGCGGTACCTTTCCCAATAAACTGGCAAAAAGCTTGCGGGATGAGCAGGGCACACAGTTTGTGTTGGTAGGTCCGGTTGGCTGCGGGAAAACATTTACGCTGGCGAAGGCGGCTGAGAGACTCCACGCTCTGTGGGATAATGCCCTGTTTGTGTTCGTTGCTGGGACCAACGGTGGAGCTATAACCTTGGCGAGCACAATTTCCTCTGTAACCGGCATCAGGGGGAGAGAGGTGCTTCAGCTTATTTCCAGGGCTTATGGCAAATCTCCATCCACGGATCCTAGAATGGTTCATCCGGACTGGTTGGTTTACACTGTTCCATCGATAGTTGAGGAGAGGCAGGGCTGCTCATCGCTTCCTCCTGGTGAAACGTTGCGGTCCATGATCAGAGGGACACGGATTCTGGTGATGACATCCGATCTTGCTGTGTCAGTTCTGGATCGAGCCGCAGATACAAGGCAGACGGTTCTGTTTGTGGACGAGGCCTCTCAGTGTGATTTGGACCTGGCATTGGGACTGATGCTTCACTGCGACAAAATGGTCATGGCCGGTGATCTTAACCAGACTGGAGTTTTCCAGAAATCAGAGTATGACCATCACGCCTACTTCTACTCTGACATTTCGATCATGGAACTTTCGCTGAAAGCGTTGAAGTCCCAAGGTTCGGAGACTGCCAATAAGTACTGGTTCCAGCTTTTCTGGAATTTTCGATGCACGAAGCCTGTCTGCGATTTGATCAGTCAACTGTGCTATGCGGACCACCATCCTCTTGTTGCGAAGAGGGAGGAGCAGAATCTTCAGCTGCTGCAGAGCTATATGGAGAGGGCATCGTTCTTGCGATATCACTTTTCTGAAAACATTTACGACGTCTCGTTCGTTGCCGTTGAGGGATACGCAAGAAAGGGAAGAGGTCAGTCCTGTGCTAATTTGGAAGAAGCTTCGGTCATTCTTCATCTGCTTGGGCAGTTCTACGACCTTGCCGAAAAGTTGAGCCCGGATGAGGCCATTGATTTCTCCGTCTGCGTTATCTGCCTCCATGATAGTATGGCGAAAGTGGTCACTGAGAGCGTTCACAGATACTTCCACCGGAAGTGGGCCCATGACCCTGACTCTGGAAGACGACATTGCTCCAAATTTGGGTGGAGTCGTGCTCTGGCTCTTCCTCACATCCCTCCGTGGATTGCTGTTCAGACCGTTCGCACTGTACAGGGGGCGACGTTCAGCTTCGTCATTTTATCCCTGATTCAGTCCCATGTGGCTGACCGATTCGCCAGTCCCAGACATCTTCGGGGATTTGCGAATGACGACAGTCAGCTTTGCGTTGCGCTTAGCCGGCAAAAGTTGGGCCTCTTCATCCTTATGAATCCCTACCGCTTTATTACTGCCGACTGTAAGATCAAGCGGCTTGGGGAACTCGCGCCTTCCCGAACATTGGCAGCGTGGAGCAACGATCCCATCATTTCTTGTCCTACGGGCACGAAGGAAATGTGGTGTCTGCAGTTTTCCCGGATGGACCAGCTGATTTTCTACCAAAGCGTGTTCCGTTGGGAGGAGGACGCTGCCTACCGGCGACTTGTGCAGTGATAACGTAGGACTTAATTTACGCTGAGCGCCTGTAATAACTTTATTAACCCTTTGGGCGATCCCTTCCTTTGCCTTCCTTTCCGTTGCCTTCTGTCTGCTCAAAAGCTGCAGTGGTTTCTGCAGCCTTCCTCTTTGTACTGTTTGCCTGGTGGTCCTTTCCTTACCTCCTACTTTAGCCTACCAGCTTGCAGCGGGACTCCAGGGAACATTTCATGGCGCTGGTATTTGGAGCAACTGATTTTTCCTGCGAATTTATGCAAAAGGTGACTTTTCTACTGCTAATTAGGATTCTTTTGCACTTCTTTGCTCAGTTGCATTAAGACTTGAAGAAGGAGCGTCTTTTGGGGGATAGTTGTATTGGGTGGCCCGGTTCCGCGCCCCCCCCCCTTTCCCCGAGTAGAAAACTGATTACAAATATTTAACAAGATGTAGAGGGCCACGAATTTAACTGAAAATCTTGGTTATACTACATTGTAACTTGGGCAACGAATTTTACTGAAAATCTTGGTTATACTACATTGTTACTTGGACAATTCGGCTGCGGCGCTATTTTTCTGCGAAAACATCCATAATAGCTCTAGGTTTTGTTTGTTAATGTTTATCAACTGTGTGCGTAATGGGGAATGTTCACAGTTTTCCCACTTCCACCCCCCCTCCCTTTACAATTTTTTTAGCCTGCACGTGGCATTCGCAGCAATGTTAATTTATGCTGTGTACAGTTCATTTGAACTTAGTTGAGCAGAGGGAACTAATTCTAGTGAGCACAATAAAGGAGATGACTTCTGTGTATGGTCGGGATCATCAGTTTTAAGGGTTTCGGAAATTTATTTTTTCTATTTCTTTCTTACGAGGAGGAAACATTTTTCACTAAATGTTTCAGAATGAGCGGTAGTAGTAATTTCCTAAAATTATGTTTCTAGAGGGTAGAGTTACTTTTGGCAGCTTGATATGCTGCTTTGGCGTACTACTGGTGTACATAAAGGAGGTGTGTCTGCCGCCTTGTTAAACTATGTCGGGATTCTGTTTTGTACCGGCACAGTGAGCTGCGTGTTTTATGCGTTTTTTGGTGGACGTATTTTGACAGGGTACCACTTCACCATCGGTTGGCTGTATAGTTTTTGTGGAATAAAGACGTTGGCAAAGAGTGTCTGTTCTGGAAATACGCTATACTAATCTGTTGTATTCCTTTTATTCTATTTATTGTTTCAGGGGACTAATCTCAAATTGGACTAGATCTGCTGCTACACCTGTCAAATTGCGGTGGACGCTAATCCGTTCCGCGTCTTAATGCTCTACGAACTGCCTGCTGTCTGCCTCTACTGGGTTCTTGGTTGAACTGTCCGTTGGTAACCTCTACTGGGTTGTTGGTTGCAACTTGTTTAATTTGAGTACTTTGCTTTTTTTAGGTTTGCTTTGCTTTTGTAACTTCCTGTTATTGTGTTATTCTGCATTAATATTCCATATCATTATGCACTAGTATGTTACTTGTCCAATACGATGTTAAGGTGGTCTTTTAGTTTGAATATTGCTGTTTCATGGAAACAAATTGTTTATCTATTCTGTGAAAGTTAATTTTTTGGAATAAAAACAACGGGTATTACAGGAAATGATGTCTTAAAAAAACTGCATTTTTAGTAAGAAATTTTAACACACTACTACACTTTCATCCTAATTTCAGGCTACGCACTGCTAAAAATCTCGTCTTAACTGCTGCTATTAGTAATAAGTACAGTAATTTCATTACAGCTTACTCAGTAGAAAGGTGTTTTGCGTTGTTACTTAATGTCAATTTCTTCTAATCATGTAGATGGTATATGCTTATGTGCAGGGTACGTGTATTTGTGTTGCTATCATCTATCTTCTATTTCTGTTTGTACTTTCTACTAACTGATTTTTTTGTTAATCCTTTACTATTATTACTGATATTGTAATTTGGCCCTTTTTCTTTTGTCTGACATATTACTAGTTTAAACTTCTGTTGTCATTACGTTAAACTGGTAGATCGCAGTAATACATTAGCTGGGTTTTCTTGGTTAGGTGTGTGAATTATAGGGATTACAGGGTACTTATGCTTAGTGCACTGTTATCCTTTGCACTGTGTTGATTTGATTACTGAATCCCAGGATTCAACTACATTCAGTGTGTTCAGTGTTTTCTGAATCAGTGGATCTTAGTGTTTATGTGAATTCTTCGGTGTTTCATTTGTAAACTTAAAGCTAGTGCTCTTGCTATTAATTAGGTTTAACTTATGGTGGCCAGTTGTTAAAAATCTCTGTATTAATTTTTTTCCAAATTTATGCCTTTCTAATACAACTTCAACTTTTATGTTTGCTACTGCATGTATTGTATTTCTGCTTCAGTGTATTACTCTTTGTTGCTTTGATTTACAGTAAAATTTGCTTTGGGAAATTAGAGTCAGGTAGTTAGGTTGCTTCCTGCAGCTGTTACTGCACCGTTGTGTCACTCCTACATGGAGGATTAGCTTAAATGATTGCTAGTGGTTTTACTTTAATATTGGGACTTGGCCTCTCGATTGCAGAAGTGAGATGTGACGTTTACAAGGAAAGTGAGTCTACAGCGGAAAAATGCAAGAAACTAGTAACAAAAATGCCCTACCGGTCATTGCTAAAGGGGAGAATAGGGAAATGCTGCTAAAGCGGAAAAATGCCAATAGTTTCGTGCAGATTAATGTCTACTCAGCGCATAAAACTGTTGAAACCAGCTTTTTGCCGCAGAATAGGGAATCTAGCCAGCGCATAAAACTGTTGAAACCAGCTTTTTGCCGCAGAATAGGGAATCTAGCCAGCGCCTAAAATGATTGAAACCAGCTTTTTGGTGCAGAATAGGGAAACTAGCCAGCGCCAAGTAAAATGATTGAAACCAGCTATTTTTGGTGCAGAATAGGGAAAACTAGCCAGCGCCTAAAATGATTGAAACCAGCTATTTGGTGCATAATAGGGAAAGTAGTCAGCGCCTAAAATTATTGAAACCAGCTTTTTGGTGCAGAATAGGGAATCTAGTCAGCGCCTAAAATGACAGAAACCAGCTCTTTGGTGCAGAATACGGGAACTAGCCAGCGCCTAAAATGACAGAAACCAGCTCTTTGGTGCAGAATACGGGAACTAGCCAGCGCCTAAAATGAATGAAACCAGAATTTTGGTGCAGAATAGGGAATCTAGCCAGCGCCTAAAATGATTGAAACCAGCTTTTTGGTGCAGAATAGGGAATCTAGTCAGCGCCTAAAATGATTGAAACCAGCTTTTGGGTGCAGAATAGGGAATCTAGCCAGCGCCTAAAATGATTGAAACCAGCGTCTGGGGCAGAATAGGCGCCTCTCGCCATCCACCCTATTCGCGTGAACTCGAAGGATTATCGTAGAATGAACTTAGCAAATAAGCACTTGACATTTGCGTCGGTGCCTGTGTCTTTGTGTATGTGTTAGAGTGCATCGGCAGTTTCTCGTGAAGGAATAAAAACCAGTTTGCTTTAGGTGGAGGGATGGCCCGTTAGCACAACCAGTGTCAGGTTTCCCTCTTGTACATGTGTACAGTTGTATGTATAAATGACGCATTCTGCTAACCTTAGTTTGCACCGGAGATGTGGCGGTATAGGTAGGTTGGAATTTATCATGTTGAAATCTACGTACTTGTACGTTGATTTGTGTATATATATATATATATATATATATATATATATATATATATATATATATATATATATATATATATATTATATATATATACTCGGTGTCGTGGTGTTGAATTTAAGGACTTTAAGTGAGTCTAAGTTACAACTGGGCTTTCTTACATGCAAGGTCATGCTTTGCCGCATTTCTGTTAGGGCGCCGTAGCTAGTTCTGTTTGGCAAATCGTCTGCTTAATATTCATTCCGTTCAGTGACACCGAAGATCGCACTACTTCGCGCCGTCACTTGATTCAGTACAACTCATGCTACGGGATTACTTTATCGTCTAGACTCATAAGTAGTATCATTTGCCTTCTCATACATATGTATTATAGTCACACCGTTGCGATTGAGTACGTATCTGAGCACTTCGCGCGAATAGGGTGGATGGCGAGAGGCGCCTATTCTGCCCCAGACGCTGGTTTCAATCATTTTAGGCGCTGGCTAGATTCCCTATTCTGCACCCAAAAGCTGGTTTCAATCATTTTAGGCGCTGGCTAGATACCCTATTCTGCACCCAAATACTGGTTTCAATCATTTTAGGCGCTGGCCAGATTCCCTATTCTGCACCAAAAAGCTGGTTTCTGTCATTTTAGGCGCTGGCTAGTTCCCGTATTCTGCACCAAAGAGCTGGTTTCTGTCATTTTAGGCGCTGGCTAGTTCCCGTATTCTGCACCAAAGAGCTGGTTTCTGTCATTTTAGGCGCTGACTAGATTCCCTATTCTGCACCAAAAAGCTGGTTTCCATAATTTTAGGCGCTGACTACTTTCCCTATTCTGCACCAAATAGCTGGTTTAAATCATTTTAGGCGCTGGCTAGTTTCCCTATTCTGCACCAAAAAGCTGGTTTCAATCATTTTAGGCGCTGGCTAGATTCCCTATTCTGCGGCAAAAAGCTGGTTTCAACAGTTTTCGGCGCTGAGTACCCATTAATCTGCACGAAACTATTGGCATTTTTCCGCTTTAGCAGCATTTCCCTATTCTCCCCTTTAGCAATGACCGGTAGGGCATTTTTGTTACTAGTTAATTTTGGAATTTTTCTGCTCCTTCGTTTTTGATCCCTTTTCCCCGAAATTCTGAAACCGCAAATAAATGTGAGAGGAACACGATCAAAAACATATTAACACAGTGGATAGCAATGATCAAGTGCAGTCATTTAATCTTTCCCATTGAGCATTTCTGTAACGACTTTACTGAAAAATTATGTTTCAGTACTCTAAAAAAGGAATAATTGCCGCTAATCAAATATTATCCTAAATTTTGGGGGTCACTTTAGTTCCTGGGAGCTTAGATCATTCCTTATTTTATAAAAAATATGCCAGGCAAAAATTAAGATTATATTCAATTGTAATATTCTAGGAAAGAAATAGGTTGGAAAGTTGATAATTGCTTGAAAATTTCAATTACAGTGTATCGGTGAAATCTTTCCCCCCGGAAAAATTTCTCTGGTGATATTTTTCCGGGGGGGGGGGAATATTTCTCCGGTGATATTTTTCCGGGGGGAAAAATTTCACCTTTGAAATTTTTCCGGGGGGGGGGGGGGCATTTCTAGGGGAACAAATTTCACCGTGACACCGGCATTGCTCATCGAGCCTGCCGGGCTCAGTCTGCAAGTTTGGGACTTGCTGCGGCCCGGCCTTAGCCGGGCTTTGTAGCGGGCCCGGGTATCGGAGTCCGGGCCTATCACCGGGCGCGGGGATTTAAAGCCGGGCCGAGGAACGGGCCTGGTAGCGGGCTCCGGGCTTTGATTGGGCTCTGGGCTCAGTAGTGAACCCTGTGCTTCGGGCCAGGCCCGGCCCGGCTGATAATGTAGGCCCGGGCCCCGGCCCGGTCAATTTCTTATCGGAACAACCCTAGTAGGGGGATACTCCACTTTATAAGCTAGGTTAAGTTTTGTAGCAAAATGCTGCCAAGTGTCGGAGAAAACAAGTTCTCAGAAATCATTGTAAAATATAGTTTATTGTAACGGTTTCTTTCTAACTAAAGTCCGACCAAAAAATATTGACACCGAACTGTGAGCGACTGTTCTGAGGGGGGGAACTCTAAAAGCCAGGCCGGGCCGGAAACTATCTAAAACCCGGTCCATCATTAAGACAAGGCAAATTTTTTGCCGCAGAATTTCTAAAGGCCGGCCCATGCCGGAAATCTAATAAAATCCGGCCTGAATAACAGTTTTATCGTTTAGACCGGATTTTCACTAAAACCCGGCCCGATTTACTAGTTTTTCTTTTGGGCCTAATTTTCACCAAAACCCGTCCCGAACTAATAATTTTTATTTTGAGCTGCGTTTTCATTAAAACCCGGCCCGAATAACAGTTTTATCGTTTGGGCAGGATTTTCACTAAAACCAGGCCCGAATAACAATTTCATAAAACGACCGGGGATTTTTGCGAGCACTTGTAATCCTAAGGTTTTGTTGACTAAAACTAAATCTTTGACCTTAATTAAGACCATGTATGTAAGATAGTTTACTTGGGAATTTGGGGGGGGGGAAATGTTTATTTGAGCCTAATATTTAAAATATAAAATGAAGAATCCCCTATTTTCGCTTCTGCAACTTAACTAAACCTTCTACATATAAAGTTCAGAAAAATGAAATCCAAATCTGCTTCAGGTTCGCAAGCAAGCAAGTCGTAATTAAAATACTTCTATAAGTTTGACGAAACTGTCAAGTCTAGGGTGCAATTTCAAAATCTTTTCTATTTTTTCTTTTTTCTTTCGCGATTCCTATCTTCTATTTTAGTGGAGTAAATGTTTCCGAAGGGGGCCTAAGTATCCTAAGTAAACATTTCCTAGGAAATTATTGGAAATCTTTACTGGGGAGTAATAATTTCTTAGGAATTTATTACTGGGGAGTAAAAATTTACGGGAGTAATAATTTACGTGTGCGCCGGGTTTTAGTGAAGATCCGGCCCTGGCCCAAAAGATAAAACTGTTATTCGGGCCGAGTTTTAGTGGACTTCCGGCTCGGGTCGGGTTTTAGTTTACGTGGGTCCACGTTGCGAAAGTCATGTACATTGGTACACGAATTCCGACAAAGCTTGATGAGACTGTGCCTCCGTAGCTCAGTCGGCAGAGCGTTTGCCTAGTGCGCAAAAAGTCGTGGGTTCGAGTCCCACCGGAGGTCCGAATTTTTCGGACCTTCGGTGGTACATGACTTTCTTCTTTCTCATTTATACATGTAGAACAAGTGCGACGGCTCTTGAGCTTGCTCTTCCTCCACTTTGTTTCTACTTTACGTGGGTCCACGTTGTGAAAGTCATGTACATTGGTACACGAATTCCGACAAAGCTTGATGAGACTGTGCCTCCGTAGCTCAGTCGGCAGAGCGTTTGCCTAGTGCGCAAAAAGTCGTGGGTTCGAGTCCCACCGGAGGCCCGAATTTTTCGGACCTTCGGTGGTACATGACTTTCTTCTTCTTTCTCATTTTAGTGCAGTTCAGGCTTGACCGGGCTTTAGAGAGTTATTGCCATGTATTGCCGGCTTTTAGAGACCCCCTGTTCTGAGTTAACATTTGAAGATAGCATATATATATATATATAGTCAGGGGGGGGGGGAAACATGACGGAAAAGAAGGGGAAAAAACATGGTCGCCTACTCCCCAACCATAGCAGATGCAGCTGCCTAGTATCAAGAGTACAGTCCCGGCTGAAAGTAACCCAACCTTTTGCTTGCGAGCAATTCGCGAGCAACTCGCGAAAATTCGTAGTTCTTTTTAAATCATGCTCGCGTTTGCTCGTGCCGTTTTTTAACATGTACTTGTACTTTTTCTGGATTTCTTTTCCAGTTTTCAAATTTTTTGTTGAAGTTTTGCTGCAGCTGCAGCTGCTAAAGTTACTGTATATATACATACTAACAACGAATATAGTGCTGCATGTATATATGTATGTGCGTAGTTAAGGCATAAGCTTAATGTGCATATAACAGCAAGCCTGGCAGCTAAAGCTGTTGCATAAGCACACACGTATATAGCGCTATGCTTAAACTTTATATGCATGTAATCTATACGAACTAAATTGTTCTGGCCAAAGTTACAAAAAGACTTTGAAAAAAATTACAAAAAATGGCTGCTCGTAGAAATTTGCGAGCATTTTTTGCTACTGTTCGCGAGCAATTCGCGAATTGTTCGCGAAAAAAGGAGGGTTACTTTCAGCCGGGACTGTACATAATAGATAAGAGTAAGAAACTCTTACGCTAGCATGTACAAATTATGTAAGGTATGCTCGGTTCATTAACTCGGGACCCCCCCCCCCCGAAACTTCCGGGGGGGGGGGGGTCCCACTTTGCACTAACTACACGCTTTCATATAAGCGTGTGTCTGCTCGCTGATTGGCCCGTTAGCCTTAAGGCTTATTGTAGGCAATTTATTAGTTATTTTAATTAATTAATTATAACTTTAATCAGGTTAATGCAATTAAAAAACTAATTTGTCAACTTTGTAGCTTTTTTTCTGCTCTTTTCAATGATGTAAAAATTGTTGCACGTTACATTCCTTCGAATTTTTGTATTATGCAACAGTTTTTATATCATTGGAAAGAGCAGAAAAAATGCTACAACGTTGTCAAATTAGTTTTTTAATTGCATTAACCTGATTAAAGTTATAATTAATTAATTAAAATAACTAATAAATTGCCTACAATAAGCCTTAAGGCTAACGGGCCAATCAGCGAGCAGACACACGTTTATATGAAAGCGTGTAGTTAGTGCAAAGTGGGACCCCCCCCCCCCGGAAGTTTCGGGGGGGGGTCCCGAGTTAATGAACCGAGCATACCTTACATAATTTGTACATGCTAGCGTAAGAGTTTCTTACTCTTATCTATTATGTACTCTTGCTAGTATAGCCCATTAGAAAGAGCAAGTCTAGAAGTATACCCTACAGTACCAGATTGGTTTCTAAGTTTGATTCTGTAAGTACAGTACTTGACCAAAGTTGACCTCCCAAAATTGGCCAAAATGCTAAGGATTTTCGAAAGTTTGCAAGTATATATCTAACCAACCATCCAACTTTGGCTACTATAAATTTGCATGCGGGCATAATTCGACTTGCTCTATCACATGGCAATAGTGGTTTTCCCCTGCGTACACCCAGTAAAAAAATTTGACCATGTTTTTCCCCCCACATTGGGTCCACTAAAGCGGGGAAAAACATGGTGACCAAATTTTAAAATTTTTGCGTATGCTTCAGGAAGGCGTAACTAATGCTTCTATAGGAAAGAGAATGCTTTAAAACCACTAAAAACCTCAAAATATGCCAACTTTGAGCATTTTTGGAGCTTCTAGCTAGAAAATTTGATTTGCAGCATCAACATGCCAGGTTTCATAAGTTTCTATGGTAAAAATGAAAATTTTGAAAAAACTTAAAAATGATGGAATATTGCAATTTTTAACACAACTAACTTGTTTCTAGTGATATTCTGCATATTATGGCCAGTTCCCAGCAGGTTTCATGCCCAAACAGGTTAGATACGGCGGATTTAGCATTTTGACGAAAAAATCGGGTTTTAAGCTTGCGGTGAGGTTAGAATGGTGCCTAGGTAGTTTTGCACGCTAAAAACAGCTGAAACAATGCTTTTAAACCATTCTAAATAGTTGGTTGGTAGAAATCCGTGCCATGTTTTTTCCCCGCACCATGTTTTTCCCCGATTTACGGGTAAAAAAACATGGACAAATCCTGTTACTGCCAAAGCTGAGTGAGGTATAAGAGAAGTTTGAATATACGATTGGATAGGTATTTGCCCACGGTACATAACGGTATACTCAAACCGCTCCAAATCCAAGCGAAGAAAAAGTTGGAGGCTTGCTTCCCTATTCATGTTTTTCTTCCCCCCCCCCCTGACTATAAAGTATGTATTTTTAGAATCCTCAGTAGGAGGAGAATCCGAGAAACTCAATATCCGGTTACCGGATACTAAATCGATAAAAACGCTTCAGGTTTGGAAGAAAATGCTAATTAGTCCGACCTCTAGTATGTTGCAGTGTTGGACCTAGGACCGACATTTACCGAAAATTGGGTTACATCCGGTCCGTGTCCGGTAACCGGATGTCTTGGTTACAGAAACTGTACTGCAAGATGGATTGGTCGTACAGTTTCGCTGATTGAATTTTTGAATTCCTTTGGTCGAAAGAGGAAAGAAGCCTTATTTTTGAACCATTTTTAAAACGCTGTCGTTCACAAATGACAGCAGATATGAAGAAAATTGAGGTTCAGACTTGTTAGGGATAAGACCACATAACATTGTGATGAAATAATTAGACTTCTAGACCAACAAGATACTGAAATAATAGCCTAGGAAATCTAAAATTTCAAAGCTCAGAAGTCAGAACCGGAAATGAATCGGATATTCGATTGCTTTGACACCGGTAAAATGAAAGAAGCCTCCAAAACATTCATTGTGCCAAAACTAACATTTTTCTATCTGCGATTCCGAGCACCGGACCTGAAAAACCATTTTTTTCATTGTTTTACAACCGAATACGACCACAGATGACGCAATTTTGGTTCAAACCGTACGAAAGTTCGTATGCAGACTAATTTCGACCCAAGGAATTCAAAAATTCAATCAGCGAAAATGTATGACCAACACACTTAGAAATGTTCCAGTAGAAACTACAGGAATCACTTTTGCAGATGATAAATACAGAAGCTTTTGTTGAAAATATATATATACAAGTTAGGTCCTGTAGTTTCTACAGGACATCGTTGGTAGTCTTTATTGGATGTACTTTGGTGAATGGATTACAAGTTGGACTGGTATTCAATACAGATGAAACCTGTAGTTTTCACGGGTAACATTCATTGCCGAGAATTGCATTGCCGAGAATGCACATTGCCGAGAAAGGCATTGCCGAGAATTGCATTGCCGAGAAAAATGTCAGTGCTCATTTCTTGCATTGCCGAGAAAGTCAAAGAATCATAAATTGCATTGCCGAGAATGGCATTGCCGAGAATTGCATTCCTGAGAAGTGTCTTTATGAAACCTGCTTTATTTATGCTGCACATGTATCACACGCATTAAGGCTAGATGATTTTGAACAAGCTTCCTGCAAATTTTAAGGCCAAATTTGCCGATTATTCATTTAAAATTAATTTATTTCAACATTCAGTTAAGTATGTATTTGTAGACACGTCCGTTTATAAAAGCAACAAATTCTACAATTGATTAATTGGAACGTAAACAGGTTTTAGTACGTAAATAGATCTCTTGCGCCTCCCCCCCCCAGCCCTAACTTTCGATTTTTTACCATAAAATTTTGTGGGTGCATACTGAAGGCCAAAATTTGCGAATTATATATTCGTTTAAAATTCATTTATTTAAGTATTCAGTTACAGTATTTCATGAAAACACTTGCTGGAGTCATTCCTAAAGTGTAAAAGCACAAAAGTAACGAAAACAATGACTAAAAACTAGGAACTTTTAACTTAAACTTCTAGTGATTAGCAACATTTTTATAAAATTATCACATGGGGATACAGAAGCTCTCCTAAGAACAACTAATAAGCAACCACAAAATTTAGAATTAAAATAAAGTTGCTAAACTAAACTCATCTTTAAGAGTGCTGTAACATAATTTTTCAGCTTGATATTTTTCCGGGGGAGGATTTATATTTTTACAATTTTTCCGGGGGGGGATATTTTTGGGAGGAAAGATTTCATCCTGACATCGACTATCAGGAAAAGAAGAGAGTTCTCAATCTTCGCAGCAGTAATTTTCGTTGCTTCCGTGTTTTCTAGATTTTAGGATTGAATGGAGCAAGTGTTTTTGAAAATGTGAAATTTTGCGGGATCTCTTGCACCTTCCCCCAGCCCCAACTTTAGATTTTTTGGCCAATGCCTTTAAAATTTTTGTAAGGGTGCATACTAGCAGGCGATAAATTAAAAAATTTAAAAAATCAAAAATTTTAATTGAGGGTTGTAAATTGTAAAAAAGTAAAAATGTTAAAAACATTTTTACAGTTATTAACAGTAGCAAAATTTCGGACTTTTTAACAGGTTTTTTACACTTTTTAACACCACTTTTTTTACACTTTTTAACACTAGATTTTTTACATATTTTTAACATTTCTTAACACTACTTTTCGGAATTTTTTACACTTTTTTACAAATTTTTTACACTTTTTTTACACTTTCACAGCTATACATAGGTACGTATACCGCCGACTGTGAAAAATAGTGTTTTCAAGCAGGGTTTTTTTTTCAAAATCGGACCTGTGTAAATCTTGTGTAAATTTAAATTTCACTGTGTATTTTTGTTTGAAGCTGTGTAAAATTTAAAAGTGTCGTTTTTCAACTGTAATATAAAATAAAATACATTTAGACGTTATTTTCTTGCTACAATGTTATTTTCGGATCATTCAAGCCAAAGTTATGCCAACTGCACTTGTGTAACATTTCGAAAGAAGCCACGCGGGGGTCTCGGGGCGGAGCCCCCCAGAAGTTGAGAAAATTTTGTAAATTGCAATAGAATTCATAATGGAAATGTTTAAAAAGATTAATTCATTAAATGTCAAAAATAAGATTGGACAAATTCAAATTTCTGAAACACACTTCGCCTACTGAAACGATTTCTTTATTTTTCCAGCTTTTTGGAATAATTGTTTCACAAACTTGCTGGTCACGTACTAAGGTTCGATGCTTTAACTGCTACTGGGGGCGGCTCCATATAGTACAGACACACCAATTATATATACAACGGAGGGGGTCTGGGGGGCGGAGCCCCCCAGAAGTTGAGAAATTTTTTAAATTAACGGCAGAAACAGCATTGAAAAGTTGTATTCCTTTAGCTTTCGTTTTGAATATTTATTGTGCTAGACAGCAACAATTTTGTGGCTCAAACTGCTTTTTATGATACATGATATGTACAAGAAACGATATTGATTGAACCGTACATATGTACTAGCTATACTATACTGTCTTACTAATATTTGCACGCTGTACGTAAATAAATTATACGCAACTGGATAAGCAGAAGTATACACTTGCAGAAACAATGGAACACCTATATATAATCATGTCGCAATGCAGAAAACAATTATACAACGGAGGGGGGTCTCGGGGCGGAGCCCCCCAGAAGTTGAGAAATTTTTTAAATTAACGGCAGAAACGGCATTGAAAAGTTGTATTCCTTTAGCTTTCGTATTGAATATTTCTTGGGTTGTATGGCAACTATTTTTAGGCTCTGACTGCTTTTATTATATATACAAGAAAACATATGTATAGTTAAATACGAATAAATACTAGCTATTTACGAATATTCGCGCGCAGTACGAAAATAAATTATACGCAACTGTATATATAAGTAGAAGCATTAAGACTTAGGAGAATAAAACACCCATAACCATGTTGATGCAGAAATGCAGAAAATCATTCTAAACCGTTGGAAACAGGCGGGGGTCTGGGGGCGGCAGCCCCCAGTTAAAAGCTAGAGCTTTTTTAAAACTTGAAGACTTAAAAACTATTTTTTCAGAGCACTTTTTATAAAAATTTTCGAAAATTTGGCTGTGTATTTTGTTGTGTAAATTAGTTTTTCACTGTGTAAATTAATTTTTTTGTGTAAATACACAGTATTTTACACAAAAAAAACCCTGTTTTCAAGTATAGTATATATACATTGCAGACAGGTTTTTGTTTCAGTACGTACATTAAAAGTTTTTATTTCAACAGGTAAAAATGACATTAAAAGTGAAGACGGTGGTTAGACCCTGTTGAGGATTTTTTGGGAATTCATTTTCGGTCAATAAGATGCAGACTGTAACTCGGTTGCAATTGAATCTCGTGCCAGATAACCTATGTACTGAGAGGATTGTTTCCTTTCATTGAAAATTTAGAAGTCTTGCAAGATGGGTTCAGTGAACATCTCAGTCAACATAATTTAACAAAATGTCCAATTAATTCGAAGCCATAATGGAACAATATTTCAGAATAAAAATTTCACAGTCAAAATAATCTGTGAAATCTAAAACACCAGACAATACTCTGCCAAATATTTCAAAACCGTACATTCTCGTTATATATATGAAAATTTTGAAACTTGAAATTTTTGAAAATTCCGAAATTAAATAATTTGAAAATGCTCTTGATTTTCTGATTTATCGAGAGGACGATAATATTTATCGAGAGGACAGAAAAAGCGGGGACCGTGGAGGGGCGTTGCAATTTTAGTTAAGAAAAATTTTGCTAGCAGAAAACTCAACATTCCCGAGCTACGTTCTATTGAAGGAATTGCTGTAGAAGTGAGTGGAATTGGGGGGTAGAAGCGTATATATGCTACTTTTTATCGCTCTTCAGTCACTGACAGCTCGTGTCTTGATAGTTTAGAAAATTGCTTAAAGTACTTACTGCGTAACAGGGTTCCGACCATTATTACAGGTGACTTTAACTTACCGGGGGTTGACTGGGTAGTTCCACAGGCGACCACAACCTACAGGCAAGGGGAATTTATGAATTTATTTTCTGAAAACGGGTTCTGTCAAAAGGTATTAAAACCCACAAGAGGGAATGCTATTCTCGACCTTGTTTTTGAAAGTGATTCTAATCTGATTTCTGATGTAACTATCGAGCCCCCCGTTGCCAATAGCGACCATAGCTGTGTATCATTCTGTGTAAATGATGAAAGCCCTCCAGTTAACTGTCAGTCATACAGATGCTGGGAACAAGCTGACTACCCCAGTATGATTGCTACGCTGGAAATGATAAATTGGACTGATTTGTTTAGCCCATGTATTTCTGTAAACGACAAGTGGTTGGTTTTTAAAGAACTTTGTCTCCAAATTATTGATCAGTATGTACCGTGCAAAAAGGTTTCTGTGGGAAGGAAGCAAAAATTCCCCAAGTTTATTCGACTTCTTTTACGAAAGCGTAAGTTACACAAAAAATTTCAAAAACATAATACTCTTGTAAACAAGTCTAATTTTGAGGAAATCACCAAGATGTGCGATACCGAAATTAAAAACTTTTACCTCCGTTCTGAACTAAAATTTGTTCAAACTCCTTCTAACCGCTCTTTTTACTCGTATGTGAAACGGAAATTGCATTGTCATGATGGAGTGTCTGTTCTGTGTGCTAATAACATAACTGCAAATGATGATAAGGCAAAAGCTGACCTGTTAAGTGACCAGTTTCAGTCAGTATTTGTCAGGGATGACGGGAGGGATATAAATTTGGACGAAAAAGATTTCGAAATGGCATTTGAAAATGTTGTTTTCACTGCCAAGTCCATTCAAGAGGCAATTTCAACTTTGAGTCTTAGATCTGCAGCGGGACCTGACAATATTCCAGCCCGCTTTTTTAAAATTTGTAACCTACAAATTGGCCGCCCCCTGCAAATGATTTTTCAGCAATCTTTCCAAGAGGGAAAGCTCCCGGAGGATTGGTTAGTAGCTCAAGTAGTGCCTATCTATAAAGGAAAAGGTTCGCGCTCATCTCCGGAAAATTACCGTCCCGTGTCCTTAACTTGTATTTGTTGTAAGATCATGGAAAAAGTTCTAAAAAGATTTCTGCTCGGCCATCTCTTGAAAAACAACCTTATTACCAAGGAGCAGCACGGCTTTTTGTCTCACCGTTCAACTCAGACCCAATTACTAGAATGCTTAAATTCTTGGACATTTAGGCGTGATAGTAAGGAAGGCGTTAAGGTTTTGTATTTGGATATCAGTAAGGCTTTCGACTCAGTGTCACATGCAAAACTTAAATGTAAACTGAAGGCGCATGGAATAAGGGGCAGGGTACTTAAGCAGGGTATTTTTTACAGGGGGGGGGGCGGGGGGCCCCCCGAAATTGACCGTCCCCCCCGAAAATGCCTTCCCCCCCGAAATCGCCCCCTCCCGGGATTTTTGCTTCCCCCCCCCCGGGATTTTTTGGAGGCCCAAATTTTTGCCAAAAATAGGCTAATTTTCAAAAATTTTCCGGCTTCGCCGGAGATTTTTTCGTAAAAATAGCTATTTTTAGCTTAAATCCTGGCATTTTTGAGAACTTTTTGCGTTTCACCATACAAAGTACGGCAAAAAATACCATTTTTTTGGCTCATTTTTGCAAAAAATCTTCCCCCCCCGAAAATTTCTCCCCCCCCCCCCCGGGCCCGGGAGGCCCCCCCGGGAAGCCCCCCCCGGAAAAAAATCCCTAAAAAATACCCTGCTTAAGTGGCTGGAAGCATTTTTAAGTGGAAGATCCCAGTCAGTTAAAGTAAATGGAGTCCTGTCAGACGTCGGGGAAGTATTAAGTGGGGTACCACAGGGAAGTGTTCTGGGACCTTTACTTTTTCTTATTTGCATAAATGACTTGCCGGATGTCTGTACCAATTCTCAGATAAAAATTTTCGCTGATGACACCAAAATTTATTTTTCGGGTTGCTTGCTAAACGATTTTACGGCGTTTCGAAATGACTGTTGTAGTATTTTTGATTGGGCTGCGCGAAATCAATTGTCAATAGCATCTCATAAAAGTATGCTTCTTGAAATTGGTGAACCGTACACCAATGGAGATTTTATGGTTAACGGGTCTAAAATACCAAAAGCAGAAATTGTAAAGGATCTCGGTGTCCATATAACCCCTGACTTAAAATTTTCTTCGCATATTAATAAAATTTGTGCCAAAGCCTACCAAAAATCGGCACTTATTTTTCGGGCGTTTTGTTGTCGAGATTTAAAATTCCTCGTTGCTATGTTCGTATCATACATTAGACCGATTCTAGAGTACAATTCTAGTGTATGGTCACCTCATTTGAAAAAAGATATAATCCAATTAGAAACAGTGCAAAGACGATTCACCAAAAGAATACCAGAAATCCGAGAGTACAGTTACAGGGAGCGTCTAAGATTGACTAATCTTGAGTCATTGGAAAGTCGCAGGCTAAAAGCCGATCTCGTACAATCTTACAAAATAATTTATCAGCTGGATAATGTGAATTCAGCTGAATTTTTTACGTATGCCGTTGACTCAGGCACTCGTGGGCACTTGTAAAAATTACAAAATCCTAAATGCCGGGTAGACTGTAGAAAATACTCTTTCGCTTGTAGGATGGTGCCTGTTTGGAATTTTTTGGAGTCAAAAATTGTGACAGCTCAAAATTTAAGCGTTTTCAAAAGGTCACTAGAATCTGAGATTTAGGCCGCTTTATGAAGTATGAGTTCGACTGAAATTTGTATCTACGAACGTATACTAGGATATTGACGGTGGTTGTTATTGTAATTATTGTTATTGTAATTATTGTTATTGTTATTGATGCTATTGTGTTGTGTTTGAAGGCTCTTCTCTTAATGTATGTTGTACGTATACTCTCATGGTATACGTACATCACTATCCCTAGATTTTAAGATTGGTGCATGCAGGATACTTGCATGTCTCCTTTTTGGCCAAGTTGATGTGAATATAGCGATTGTATGATGTAACTTGTATTTGGCCAAATAAACTTTGTTGTTGTTGTTGTTGTTGATCTCACTAATGCAAATAACCTAAATGGCACTCTCTATATGCTTGTTTTGCTAAATCTGCGGTCACTTTATAAGTGCAAAAAGAAAACTTGAATAGTTTCTGGAGGTTTGCGAGCAATTAACAACATTCATGGTCAATTATCAAAATAAATAATAGCCTTAGAGGTTGTGGCCTGCAGTAAATGCTTAAACTCATCCTTTCTGACAATTGAATAACGCGTCAAATATTACTGTGGTACAGAGGAAATGAATTTGGCATCGAAACATTTTTTTACACATTTTTTACACTTTTAAACACTTTTTTTACACTTTTTAACACTTTTTTTACACTGTTAAAACAGATGTAAAAAAGTAATTACTTTTTACATGTAAATTAACAACCCTGCCACTTAGTAGGGAGACCAAGAGCATCAAAAACTTGGATACAAGCGAAAGCTGTAAGCTTATACAGAGCTAACGAAAAGTTGAATCGAAAAACTTATTTCATATTTGTGGTCAGCGCTTCACAGAACACCTGTATGCAAGTTTTCAGCAGAACAAGGAACAAAACTTTTTATCTACTTGGTATCCCCTTACCAACTTAAATTATAAAATTTTTATTTTTTAATTTTAAAATTTTAGAATTCATCGCCTCCAATATGCACCCATACAAAATTTTATTGTAAAAAATCGAAAGTTAGGGCTGGGGGAGACGCAAGAGATCTATTTACGTACGAAAAACTGTTTACGTTGCGATTAATCGCTTGTAGAAGTTGTTGTATTTTGTAAACGGACATGTCTATAACTACTTAACTGAATGTTGAAATAAATTAATTTTAATCGTCGGCAAATTTTGTCTTAAAACTTGCAGGAAGCTTGTTCAAAATAGTCATCTAGCCTTAATGAGTGTGATACATGTGCAGCATAAATAAAGCCGGTTTCATAAAGACACTTCTCAGGAATGCAATTCTCGGCAGTGCCATTCTCGGTAATGCAATTTGTGATTTTGTGACTTTCTCGGCAATGCAAAAATTGAGCATTGACCTTTCTCGGCAATGCAATTCTCGGCAATGCCTTTCTCGGCAATGTGCATTCTCGGCAATGCAATTCTCGGCAATGAAGACACCCCGTTTTCACTGGTTTACTGGTTTACTCTACAGGTTATTACTCGATACGCTGATAACGCAAACGGAGTGACAGTGATCATCATTTTTGAAGACCGAAACTTTTTAACTGTTCAAACTGTTGGTTTTTTGGACTCCCTCGGGGGTTTTTTGTAAAGGGGGCCCCCCTGCGGAAAATTTTTTGGGGGGGCCGCCCCCGCCGGGGGTTTTTCTCGGCGAAAAAAAAGGGGGGGGCCCCCCCCTTTGGGGGGGGGGGGAAAACGAAAGGGGGGGAAAAATGGGGGTAAAAAAATGTTAAAATGTTTTTTTTTTTTGGTTTACTGCTACAATTAAGCTAAAAAAAAATTAAAAAAAAAATCTAGTGTAAAAAATATAAAAAATTTTTTTGTGGAGGAAAAAGAAGGCTCCTCGGTGGGGGCGCACCGGGGAGGTTTTTTTTTTAGTAGGAGCGCGTTAGCGCTCTCCCCTAGAATAGGGAAAATTTGACGCAATGTGTATAATCTGGACATTGTTTGGCCTGTGGCCAGCGGAGGAGTGGACCGATCGGGCTGAAACTTGGTGTGTGAAGAGCCTGTGGGCAGGGGTACATGCTGTGAAAATTTCAGCCGGATCGGCCGGGTAGATCTTGAGATATGAAAATTGGCCCCCCGCGCAGGTCGCGTTTCTCCTCTTTTTTTTTTTCCCCCCAGGGGTGCAGGTCGGAAGACCCTTCAGAGCCCTACTATTTTAAGTTTTTTTTGTACAAAAAGTTCCGCAATTCCGGGGAAATTACTTTCCGCGGTTCCCGGACCCCCCCAGATGGCCCCACCCCCCCCGGTGGGGACCCCCAAAATGACCCCCGAAAAAAAACTAAGTCCGAAAATCTATTAGCTTCGAAATAGAACGGAGCGAGCGAAGCCGGGCTCTCATGTTGTGCATGTAGGAAGGTACTAACGTGAATATGAACATAGGCTATATAGGATGTCGGTCGGTGCCCTGTGGCGCCCTGGCCAGGGGTCGAAAGTTAACGTGTAAAAGAGGGTCTGAGGCTCCCCATGAGTGGGGCCCTATGCATAAGAGCTGCTGGGCTGAGGTTTTGTATTCGAATAGGAACCCCTATATGGTGAATCTAAAGGACCCATTAGTTTCGCTGTAGGACCTATCCATGGGGCTGGGGGGCACCCTGATGGTGGTGGGCCCTACCGTGTCGCAACTCCAACTTTAACCTCTTCTACAGAAATATCTACAGTGAGCAGGTCTCTCTTATTTGGGGTTTGGGGTGGGGTGCGGGAGCACTACAGCATAGGCTATAGTAGGTTTCGCCCGGACCCCTGTGGCGCCCTGGCCAGGGGTCCGGACCGGGGACCTGGTCCAAAATGGCCAAAAATCGATTTTTCCAAAAGTGACCAAGCTTGGTATCAAATGAAAGCCCCTGGTGAGGCGAATATTTTTTGTCATTGGAGGACCCCTCCAAAGTGGACCCAGCGGCCTGTGGCGCCCTGACCAGGGTCCGGACCGGTCCAGAATGGCCAAAAATCGATTTTTCCAAAAGTGGCCAAGTCTGGTATCAAATGAAAGCCCTTGGTGAGGCGAATATTTTTTGTCATGGGAGGACCCCTCCAAAGTGGACCCAGCGGCCTGTGGCACTCTGACCAGGGTCCGGACCGGTCCAGAATGGCCAAAAATCGATTTTTCCAAAAGTGGCCAAGTCTGGTATCAAATGAAAGCCCTTGGTGAGGCGAACATTTTTTGTCATTGGAGGACCCCTCCAAAGTGGATCCAGCGGCCTGTGGCGCCCTGACCAGGGTCCGGACCGGGACCAAAATGGTCAAAAATAGATTTTTCCAGAAATTGTCAAGTTTGGTATCAAATGAAAGCCCTTGGTGAGGCGAACATTTTTTGTCATTGGAGGACCCCTCCAAAGTGGATCCAGCGGCCTGTGGCGCCCTGACCAGGGTCCGGACCGGTCCAACATGGCCAAAAATCGATTATTGCAAAAGTGGCCAAGTTTGGTATCAGATGAAAGCCCTTGGTGAGGCGAACATTTTTTGTCATTGGAGGACCCCTCCCAAGTGGACCCAGCGGCCTGTGGCGCCGTGACCAGGGTCCGGACCGGTCCAAAATTGGTTTTTTGAAAAGTTTTCAAGTTTGGTATCAAATGAAAGCCCTTGGTGAGGCGAACATTTTATCTCATTGGTGGACCCCTCCAAACTGGTCCCTAGCGACCTGTGGCGGCCTGGCAAGGGGTCCTAATTGGTCAAAAATCAAAATTTCCAAAAGTTGTCAAATTTGGTTTTAAATGAAAGCCCTAAATGAGCAGAGCAACTTTTGTCATGTATATAACTGCATATCCAAGGTTACGGTGCTGGATGGCTTTTAAAATAGCCTTCCTGCCTAAGATAACGCACCGTGTAAAAAGTTATGAAAAGGCCATGAACAGTGGCCTTCCTGCCTAAGATAACGCACCGTGTAAAAAGTTCTGAAAAGGCCATGAACAGTGGCCTTCCTGCCTAAGATAACGCACCGTGTAAAAAGTTCTGAAAAGGCCGTGAACAGTGGCCTTCCAGCCTAAGATAACGCTCCGTGTATAATGTTCTGTAGAGGCCATGAACAGTGGCCTTCCAGCCTAAGATGACGCACCGTGTATAAAGTTCTGGAAAGGCTATTAACAGGCATTTTTCCGCTTCAGCAAATACATTCAGTTGAACTAGAACGTTTTCATCCAGCCTGTTTGCGGTAGCTAGCTTTGCTTACATTGTGTATATATGCAACTTCTCTGACATGATTTTCTCTGCAGCGGAAAAATAAGCGAAACTAGGGGGAAAAATGCCCTCGACGGGCAACCAACTTGGTAGAATAGGGAAAGACTTGAATGTTAAATACACGGTGCATGGTTACAACTGAGATTCTGCTGAAGCGGAAAAATGCCGTTTCTCAGCGACTAAAATGACAGAAACCAGCTTTGTGCGCCGAATAGGGAATCTACTCGGCGACTAAAATGAAAGAAACCAGCTTTGTGCGCCGAATAGGGAATCTACTCGGCGACTAAAATGAAAGAAACCAGCTTTGTCGCCGAATAGGGAATTCCCTCCTTCCGCCCTATTCGCGCGAACTTTGAAGCCTGTTATGTGTTGCTTTGCTGAACAATGAGAGAGCTTCAGAATGGCAGAATTACTTCAGAATGCAAAACAACAGTTTTATCAAGCACTTACGTAAGTCAAGGTTTTCACAGACATAAATACGATGTCTTCGATGTGCTATCAGAAACATTAAGAGCATATACGATTAGGATATTGTTGCTGATATACGTATATACGTATGTAGTATCTGTATTATATATATATAGGTGTGCTCCGTTCTGATCTTGCCGAGAATTGATACAATCAAACATTTTACGTACGTATATATATATATATATATATATATATTAGAATAAATGAAATGCGATTGATTGCACATGTTTTAGCACAAGGACTGTCGACCACAAATTGTTTAAACTGTCTACTTATTGTTGCTTTCTGTTTGTCCTGGTAGCGGTTGTATGCGTAAATTATTTCACGGATCAGGTAGCTCAAAAAGAAATTAACCTAGCGCCACTCCTAGTCACCACGCAACTGGCACGTGAAATGTCATATTGAGCGCAATGCTTACGTTGGCAGTTCCCAACAGAATCATTACCTATATATTTCCTCCTCAAAGACGATAAGTTCGCGCGAATAGGGCGGAAGGATGGAATTCCCTATTCGGCGACAAAGCTGGTTTCTTTCATTTTAGTCGCCGAGTAGATTCCCTATTCGGCGCACAAAGCTGGTTTCTTTCATTTTAGTCGCCGAGTAGATTCCCTATTCGGCGCACAAAGCTGGTTTCTGTCATTTTAGTCGCTGAGAAACGGCATTTTTCCGCTTCAGCAGAATCTCAGTTGTAACCATGCACCGTGTATTTAACATTCAAGTCTTTCCCTATTCTACCAAGTTGGTTGCCCGTCGAGGGCATTTTTCCCCCTAGTATAAACTACAAGAATACCTGCAATTTCTACAGAAGTCTTTCTAAGAGTGAACCCATCTTGCTGTACAGTTTCTGTAACCTAGACATCCGGTTACCGGACACGGACCGGATGTGACCCAATTTTCGGAAATGTTTTGGTCCAAATGAACGTCCAGCATATTAGTGTTTATAAGGATTAATTAGCATTTTTCTTCCGAATTTGAAGCGTTTTATGTCAATTTAGTATCCGGTAACCGGATATACACCGGATATGATGGGTTTAACGGATTCTCCTCCTGAGGATTCTAAAAATATATATTTTATATATATATATAGGCCAGCGATGGAACCGGGTCAGTTCGGGTCACTTTTTGAACCGGGTCACCGGGTCAAGAGCTTCGACCCGGTCTTGACCCGGTTTTCTGAATTTACCTCAAATTTTAGAAATTTTTGGCTTACCAAACTAAAACTTTAGGTTAAATTTTTGTTCGATGCACAATATTAATTTGCTTTTTTTCTACATTTTAGTCGTAAGCACTTTCACAGCTTGAGGTTATTTGAATCTGTCAGTCTCTGGCAAATTATTGTTTAGCTTCTTAGTTTTAGCTTTATATGTTCCATGATTATTGCATAACTCTAGTACAATATGGTTTGTAGTTTATTTTCGCAACCAAGCTAAGCGTTGAAGGTAAATGAACAATTTAATTTAATTTAACTCACTACATAATGAAAACCAAATTTTTAAAGTACTCCGTGTTTTTAGACAAGTATATATATGACAGGCTTTTTCTAAAAATCGTACATAGCGCGATTGGTTTTAAAAATCGACCCTCTTCGATTTTCTTCATTTTTACATATATGGTATCCCTATTAGAGTCTATCATCGTGGCGCAAGCCGTTTTTCTAAATTCCGTCCCTAGAGCGAGAAATTCAAGTTCAAAGTTTCGCATTTTCGTGATTTTTTGACAGTCGGCATGACTCGTCTTCAATGCCGCAAAACCAGAGCTTGGAACAACGGTTTGGCCTCAAACGACCAGACAACAACAGTAGGTCTTGGGAAAGTAATTGCTAAAATATAGCCCAAACCGAGCAGCGAGACGTCCGGTTTGGGTAAATACTTTAGTGTTTGACGGGGTGTTCCGTCCGTGTAGGTCGGTAACACACATTTTCGCATATTACTCTCAACCCGAGTTAGGGAAACGGCTAATGTTTCTACCATTTTAATCCTCCCTGTGGGACTAACATTTGCTGAAAAAATAAGCCAAATTGGTTTGGGCTTTGGAAGGCAAATTGGCACCAGAAGAGGCATCGGCCGCTTATTGGGAAATGCCAAATTTTGCAATATTTTACTTCCACAGCTTCACCATTACATCAGATTATCACTCTATAAGCAAAGGAAGCAACGTAAGCCAGAAACTACTTTATTCGGTTAAGTTACTAGTAGTAGACTACGTTTTGAGTTTGAAGTCCACGTCGAAACCAATTTGGCGTAGCTTGTCATTTAACGAAAGCTAGCGAGAAAAGCATGCATTTTTGGGACTTGTGTCGATTAGAAAAGTTGTTCAGCTTGTAAAAAGCTTTCGAATGAGCTAAAATTTGTGCTGCTTCGAACAACTTTAATTTTCACGATTTTTTACACCGTGCTTGAAAATTATGAGATTTTGAATTCTTCCGAAAGCAAACCTAAATATGAAGCATATATCCAGTTTCAACTAAGCGTATTACCTACCATTGTTTGAAGAATGTCTTCGCATAAATTATCTGCCTATCAAAACGTTTGCCCTGAAAACATCGCTCAGAAGGTCAAATTTTCAAAAATTTTCCGGCTTCGCCGGGGAGTTTTCATCGATTTTCGTCTATTTAAATTTAAGCACTAAATGTGCTTAGTTTTGGAGATAACTATAAAATAGCGCAATTTATAGCATGTTTTTACAAAAAAATTCTCCCCTCAAAATGACTCGCCCCCTAAGGGCTCTCCAAGAATAATTCCCTCGAATAAGCTCAGTAACATCTAGAAACGTATTCCCGAACTAACACAGGAATTAGAAATTAGACTGGAATTAGTTAGTCGCGTTAAAAACGCAAAAACTATTTTCTTTTTACATCAGAAACTTTTGAAAAATTCATTATTTTACGATTAGGGCAGGCGCATAGCCAGGGGGGCAAGGGGGGCATGCCCCCCCCGAAATTGGGTTGCCCCCCTAGAAATATCTGCCATCAGGAAATATTTATGACGCAAGCAGAAGTTGTACACTGTGTTGAGTCTAAAAATTGATGAAAATTAAAACAATTTAGAACTAAAATCCAAAAAGTTTTCGCTCCTTCGGTGCGAATTCTTATATATTTCTTCGTAGTTAATTTTAAAATGTTATTTCAATTTAAGTAATCACAAATGTAATATATAGTTAAGTCTGAAAAATTTTTGCTTGCGCCCCCCCCCCCGAAATTTTTTTCTGGCTACGCTAGTGGATTAGGGTAACCGAGAATGAGCTACCTCTTCACAAATCGGCTTCGAAATAGTCCCCCCATAGTCAGATACTCTTGACAACTTTGCCACGGTTCCCTCTGACAATGAAGAACAATCCCAAAATTCACGATATTGTAAATGTTTGGCAAAATTGTCTTTATTTGAAACTTGTTTCAGTTTCACATGAAACTGCTTAAAAAATTTTGGGTAAAGGCCAATACGTTATCAACAAGCTTTGTTTCGAAGCAAACACACATTATTAAAAATTGCTGTTGGCGTTTCAGTGGTCAAAATAATAGAATGAATCTCCCTCCCCATTGTTCAAATGTTCCCTAACGGCCAACTTTCCGGAATTTTCCACCCAGCCAAAATTTCCACGAAAACTGTAAATTTAAGAAATGTGTTTTAATGATACAAACGGGACTTCTGCAAGACGAGCAGGCAAGGAATCGAATGCTGGAAGAATCCAATCTCAATGCTCCGATCGCCATCTCAGTGTGCTAATTTGAATCAGCACCAAAGTTTTTCTTAAAAACAGGAACATAATAAGTCAAAATAATAATATATAATATAGAATTATATAATATCGTGGGTAATTAACATGAGATAACGTAATACGCACTTAAAAATAACGTTGCAGTTGAAGTAATACAAGAAAACAACTATCAAATCTGCCGAAACAAACAACTAGTAGCCATCACTGGTAGACTTGCACTAGTAGATTCTCTGCTAGTGCGTCTAGTGGACTTGCAAATCCGCAAAGAATCGTCTAGTCGCTGGAAATTTTTTATTCAACACTTGAAGTCCGCACTAGTAACTAGTATACTAGTACTAGTAGATCCGCACTAGTAGATCCGCAAAGTTTTATGCAATTGGCCCCAGGAGACCGCGGGTTCGACTCCCGCTGGTTACCCGATTTTTGTCGGGTGCTTGGTGTTGTACAGCTGTCTTCATTCTTTAATTAGGAGAAAAAATTTTTTGAACTAAAGTTTACAAGCGGATATCAATATGAAAAAATTCCGATAGGGAATAGCATATTGAGTGGTTGTGGATTACCGATACACTGTTGACCGCCGCCGCCGCTATAGCATTTCAAACATCACAACTCAAAAGGAAAGGATACCACCACCTTAGGCACTAAATGGCACTTATACGCCAACGCATATTTTTAATTTGTTGCAACCTAAGCTTTGAAATTTCATAAATATATATATAAAGGGTCAGGAAATAGTTACCCGTTTTCATCTCTGGTGCAGGAATTTAATGCTATTAATTTATAGACCAGCCAGAGTTTTTTCCTAAAAAAGGAACATCCATTCTTCCCAAATTCCTGGTTTTTAGTTTATTTTTGCGCTTATTTACTTTTCTTCTACGTTTAGGTTTCTGCTCGTCTTAATCTCGCCCCCAATCATGCCGACAGAAACAGACGGAGCTTGTCTGTTTGATTTTCCTGATCACGTTTTGATTAAGATTTTTGGTCAGATTTCGTGGCGTCAAAGAGTTCCCCTGGAAAGAGTCTCCAAGCAATTTCAGCGTCTCATTTTCGAGTCGTATTTCAATGTGAATTTTTTGGCCGTCGGTGCAGCCATGATTGACCCACATCAGATGGTTAATTTTTATTTTGACGCGGCGCCAACTGAAGCTCTTAAAAGTCGACTCGAGTGGATCATGAATCGCTTTCGCGGTCTGAGAGAGCTCCATTTGCTGACTCCAATCGAAGTGGCCGATTTGGCAAAATTTGGCGAGGCCTTTCCTAATTTGCATATTCTTGGAATCCAGCTGGACTCTGCTGACTATAACCCTCAGTTGGAGCGATTGCCAAAAAATGTGACTCTGAAACTGCACGATTACGATAATATTCTTAATCAGCAGGGATTTGACGAGATTTCGGCGAAGATTTCTCCTCGAGATTGTGAGATCAGTTCTTACTATTTTCGTATCAATGTTGGTCATGGACCTTCGCGGCGTCCTAGTACCGAGTCTTTGCGTCATAGTTTTTTCATTCCGCCTTCTTTGTCATATTTGGGCGCTAAGCTGATAAATAATTGGTTCGGTTTGGATTTCTTGCCAAAAATGTTGAACGAAGCTCAAAACTGTCAACTCAAAAATCTCATGATTTCTGAATGGCATCTTTCCCATCAGTCACTTTTGACCCTAAGCCAACATTGTCCAAGCCTGGAAGAATTGTCGTTTTGTTCCTACAGTGACGATGAAAGTTTGCCTGGTTTATCAGGACTCAAATTTCCGCGAATGCGAAGTTTGACTCTGGAGCGCCAAATTCCTGACAAGGTGTTGCTACAGTTGACCAAATCAGGGACACTTCAGAACCTGAAATTGAAATCGGCCAGACCGGGGGTTTTGATGACATTGTTGGCTCAAAATCCGGAATTGTGCCATTTTTCCTGTTTTATTCAAAAGGAAGATAGTATGTCAATTCAGGATTTCATTGAAACCGGTCTCGGACCTTTGCTCTGTCTTCAGACTGTTGCTATTGAATACGACACTGACATTACCTGGAATCCGAGTTCGTTTGATCAGACCCGAAATTCTTCTGGGTTTCCAAAGCTTCAGACACTCGGATTTGACCCGAATTCTGACGAAAATTCAGACGACAAATGTGTTACCATCCCTGCCGATTCGGGTTTATCCTTTTCCAGACTGTTTCACAAAATCACTCATCTTTCGTTCACCGAACTGAAACTGGACGGCGAACTGTTCTTCCCTGTTTTGGAGAAACTGCAGCTTCACTATGTTGAGTTTGGAACTCCGGAATCTGGAATTCGAGTTGGACCTTCGTTTCGTTCACTCAAAATCGATGGACCGGGAACTGATCCGAGACGAGTGATTTTGGAGGAGAGCATGGAACCTCCGAATCTCCTCGATTTCAGTTTATCCGTCGTCTTCAAATCCGGTTGGTTGCCTCCGTCCACCTATTTGAGTTATCTGAAATCTTTGGTTAATTTGAAAACAGTTCAAATCGAGCTGGAAGATTGTCGAAGTAACAAGAGAGAGAAAGAAGACTCAGAGTCTATCCTAGAGGAGTTTGGCCGGGATTTGGGAAACATTCTGGGAGAACTGCGCTACTTAGAAAGAGTTTCATTTGATCCAGGAACGACCGGTCTTGAGAAAGTCGTTCTGCTGGCATTGTGCCAACACCGAAAGGCTTTGGCTGAAGCTGGAGAACCCATGGCCCTCTTGCAGTACACATTTCCTTTTGGCGAGGACTATGATAGCAGCGGGTTTCATCTTGTGGTTTACTACTGCCAGTTGGATTCGGATACTGAAAAGTCGGCAAGAATGAAGGCAGTTTCGACCTGCTTCGACTTGCTGCCTGATCACTACTTTTTCAAAGACAAATTTATCAGTGATAATCTTCGTCCCACCCCAGAATACTGTATCATTGTTGAGGACCGTTTTGTTTCCGTGTAGACTATGACTGTGAACTGGTATTGTTAAAATTGTTTTTCTGTCCACCATTTAGATTTTTGCTATTTGGATCTTGTCGTCAAACATTCCCGCTGTAAAGTACTGTTCAGAAGTAGAGCAGGTTTAGTGAGATTTTGAGTATAATACTTTTGTCTTTTGCCTGTCTTTTTGTCTTTGCAAACGGAGTCTTTTTGGGGGATGAAGCTGTGGGTCAATTTTAGATTTCATCTTTCATTTGTATTCATTCATTTCTATCGTTCATATTCATCTACATACGTAGCTTTCAGCTTTCAGCCTAAAACTTTAGGTTGTATATTTCTTCTCAAAAAGTAAGCTAGTACGCTAACAGAAAGACCAGAACCTTCAAAACGGAGCCAATAGTTTGCACCAAAAAAGCCTAATTATCTGTCAGATCGTAGACAAAGCGCTGTTAATCTTACTAAATCAAAAGTAGTACTTGGTCACCTCTCGACTTCTTACAATACATATTCCGAACACTGAACTGTTATGCTGATCAATAACTAAGAGTGTGACAAGCGTCACGCTCTTAGTCATCAAGCAGGAAACATCATCTGCACAATAACGGCTGACCCCCCCCCCACAACTGAGTACGTGCACTTCAAATATTTTTGCCCGCTATGCCTACGTTCTAAAGCTAGCAGCAGACGCACATTGAACCAACTGACTAGTTGTGTTTTTTTTTTTTTTTTTTGTTTTTTTTTTTTTTTTTTGAGCTTTAGAACGTAGGCATAGCGGGCAAAAATATTTGAAGTGCACATACTCAGTTGTGGGGGGGGGGGTCAGCCGTTATTGTGCAGATGATGTTTTTTGCCTGATAACTAAGAGCGAGACGCTTGTCACACTCTTAGTTATTATGTACTCTTGTGCTGATGAATGAAGAAATGCTCGACCGACACCCAGAAACTATTTTAATATTTAATATTGAAATTATTCATTAAATTATTATTTATATTTTTATTATTATGAATTTATTCAATATTTAAACTAGTAAGAAGTAACTCGCCAACATTCATGGCAAAAAGCTTCTGATGTACCAAGCAATCGGAGCTGAAATAATGATTTCGAAAAGCCCTATTTTTTTGCTTTGGCAGCGTTCTAGAAATAATATCTGCTAAATAATGTCCACTAATAATATTTTGTGTCATATTTACCATGCCAACAAAATCCCTAGTCAGTTGAAAACGTGTCTGCTTATCGCCTACAGACGTTGCAATATTTCAGATTTTTATTCCGGCTGGAGCCGGAATGTATAAAAAGGGATTTGGTATGTTTTCCGTGTACTGAGTCATTTCTCCATTTAGAAGCCCTATCTTCAACACAGGGCTAGCTTAGGGATTTTTTGCTTTCGATGCAATATGCAAATTAGGTTTCAGACTATTTAAAACGTCTCAACGTGTGTCTTATCGCAGTCTTCGGGCTAGTCTTCGACTGTCAGCAGCCAAATTAGCTGCCTATTTTTGGCGCCAGTGTTGCTTAGGAGCAACACAACGGCGCAGTTAGATTAGGGGGAGAAATGGCTTTGAGCTGATCTTTTCGTTTGACAACAGCAGTCAGCCAAAACAGGTATTGCTAGCAGATATATAATGCAAAATTTATTGAAAATGTAACTTCGAAACTGTCTCAATGACAAATCACAGCCTTGTCTTCAGATACTGTTCTATTCGTATTTCTGATCGAACTGGTGGAAAACGGAGAGCTGTAGCCTTAAAGATTGAACACACAAGAAGAACTATTTGGATATTGAATAGCTGCAGGAAAGAACATTATAAAGAAATTCTGAGAAATGTCATCTCTTTTTGTTATGCAGAAGGATGAGTGATATTTGGGGCCTACTTGTTGAGACTTGCACCGGATTGCACCAATAAATAAACGTTAGCTCGGTGTTAAGCAAACCCCAAGGTTAACTCGGAGTTAACCGCTGACCGTTTGCAAGAAATCAGATTAATTTAACCTCAAGGGTAAATAAGCTCAACTAACTGAGTCTTCAACGACAGAAACTTAATCCTGATTCCTATCAGGATTAATTGAGAACTAACTCAATTTTTAAAATTTCAGCCTAGATGTACATACATAGCATTATTTGCAATCTGATCCTTGACTAGAATATTTGATGTGCAAGACAAGACGTGCAAAATAAAATCAAAACAGTCAAGAAAATGGTTTTGGTTATTTTTGTGAACAACAAATGTGTTAAGTACGGTACGAATGACACGACGCCGGGTTGCTGCCGCGTAACTGGAGCGGATGCCCCTTTGACTGAAGCGGCCCCGACTGCGCAAATTTCCTAACGGTGCAACGATATTGCTGGAACTAGTGCTTGAGGCCGGCCGGACGATCGCTGGCCAGCCGGCTACCGGCCTGGAGCAGTCTGCATGGCAGATATTAGGACTCCTAAGATATTGATTTTCGGATGTTATATTAGAAAAATAGCATAGCATAGCAAAAAATTAGCATAGCTAGATTTGGCGTTCATTTTAAGCTTAGTTGCTCTAAATTGTAAATTTCTAATTGTTGATTTGTATCCCGGCCGGCCTCAAACGCTAGCTGAAACGTCACTATTGTTTCAACCGTCCTTCTATGAGTTTGGTCCGGTCTGGACGTTCAGGCCTGGTCGAACTTCAGTTGAACGTATTTCAATTTTTGTCCAAACCATCTGCACTGGAAAGTCGAAGCTAAACTTATATGGACTGTCTAAATTGTAAAGACTAGCACTAGCTGAGCTATCGTGTAGCATAGTTTCCTGTATGCTGGTTGGGCTTTTGTCGGTCCGACCGAGCCTTGAAGACCGCCTCCAGAAACCCGTTGGATCAGTAGGCCGGGCCCGGGCCGTTCCGGAAAATTTCTTAACGGCACAACTCTAGGATTTGCAATTATTTGCAGTTCAATTCTAAGAACACATCTGATTAGGGCGTCTTTTGTTTGGAATTACTATTTGAATGATGGCTTATCTACCTTCCAAGTGTTGATAAGAAAATAATAAATACACATGATACATGAAGTCCTTTCAAAGCTGTTAAATGGCGCAAACTCGGGGAGCTGATTAAAACACGCAGATAGTTTTTAGGTGCAATACCCACAAGCCTTTCACCGTTTATTGGGAGTTTTGACAACGTGTGTTTCATTAATATACACATTTTATTTTTGGATGCATGGTTTTAAGCATTGACAGCTGTTCTTAATAGCGAAAAAGGATTGAATTATATATAAATCTAAATCAGGATCCGGTTCCATAACTGTTCAACACCGACTAACATTGTTCCAAATTCCGACATTCTGAATATTTGCACTACTTCAGCGTAGATAGACATGGGCCCGAGCTCTCTTACTATTTTTATGAACTCAAAATCTTTAATTAATATCTGTTTTGTTTATTCAGCCCTTTGTAATACTTTTGTTTCAATTTACAAAATTTCTCATATTCTTCACTGGAGTTCGATGTTTTGCCATCAAGTTTAGGTAGGGTTGCGCCGGGGCCGTGTAACGGGGCCGGGGGCCGGGCCGGGGCCGGGCCGGCCCCGTTTCGGCCCGGCCCCGCAAAATTTTTTAACGGCCCGGCCCCGGCCCGGCCCGGTTGCCTGGGGGGCTCGGGCCCGTTACACGGCCCCGGCGGCCCCGTGGGTCCCGACGACCCCGTAAGCCCCGGCGGCCCCGTGGGCCCCGTCGGGCCGTCAGGATGAACACACTTTATTATATATTTTCTGCTGTGCATATGGCTATTTCTTGGCGTATGTAGTAGTGATATTTCAGGCAGCCTTTTTATTTCAGTTTCAGGCGGCTGCTCGTCGGAATTTCAGATTCAAATTCAGTTTCAAGACTAATTTTATCTGATTTTCAGTTTCCGTTTCAGGTCTCATTTTAGGTATTCGATTTTCAGTTTCAGACGGTTGCTCATAGGAACTTCAAATTCAGATTCAGTTTCAGGTCTCATCCAAATAAATTTCAGTTTCAGTTTCAGTTTTAGGTACTGAAACTGAAATACGTACTGACTGAAAATATTTTCATTTCCAGTTTCAGGTGCTGAAACATCACTGGTAGCACAGCACACAATTCTCTGTAGCGTGACGTTGTGCCAGCCACAGATGGACGCGGGACGGAATTTTTCGGCCCGCCCCTCCGGCCCCGAACTAAATTTGCTTGTTCCGTTCCGCGGGATCTCGTAGTCCCGCAAATTTGATAAATCCTATCCCGCAAAATCCCGCGTCATTTTGTGATTGTCTCATTAATTAAAATTAATAATAATTCAGTAATTCCTGTAAACTTTCGAAATATAAAAAACTTTCTGTATTTATTAATGCTTCACGTTCCCTATATTCTGCTAGTTATTTTTAATGTATAATTAGATATTTAAATAAATTACTATTATTGCTAAATAAATTAATTTAAATAAAATATAATAATATATACTATATTAAATTTAAACTTAGAGATATTCCAGTTTTTTTGATCGCACCAGAAGCTTTTTGTTTTCGTTTCAGCAAGGTTTGCTTAGAAAAGTTGATAGGTAGGAAAGTTAAAGTTAGTCTCTGATCTATTTAGAAAACTAATCTCAATTCCGTTTGTTGCTATTTCGTTAGTTTCACTAGTCAAATAGGAGTTAATGTCGCAAGATAATGTTGTATTGTAAAGAAATCAAAGCGTATACTGCAAACTTATTTTGAACTATTGACAAATTAAAATTAGAAAACCAATTTTAGATTATTATTTTGCGAAATCGCGAAATGATTGACTTGTCACTAGTTATTTCTTTTGATATCGAACTAAAATTATTTTTAAATACCTAAGTAAAGGTTTCTGATTTCTGAGCAGGCGCCAGGGTTTTTTTTGCGTCCAGATGTGCGTCTGGACGCAAAGTTTCTTATCTGGACGCAATGAAATTTTAGCGGGACGCAAGCTGGACGCAACATTATTTCGGGAGAAAATTCACTTTTGTAAGAGTAAAAACTTTAAATGTTTTCAGTACCAATTTTTCCGTTTTTTCCAAAAATTTCTTCGGGTCCTGGGGGCTCCGCCCCCAGACCCCCGGTGTTTCCCACTTTGTCATGGAATGCCAAGCTGCAAGGTCATGTCTCAATGTTACTCAATGTGATTTGTTAAGTTGTTGTCCACCTGCATCCATATATATCAGATCTTTTCGAACTCATGAATTTCACGTCAATAAATCGAACTTCGACCGTTTGTAGCAGATTAACCTTTGGAGTAAACCCCAACAATGTATATATTTGTAGAATCCTCAGGAACTCTAGATTTCGAAAATCCGAAAAATTCCGGAATTCCGGGTTTCATTCACGGAAAATCTAAAATTTTAAGTTTTTCGCCAAATTTTTACCGCAATCAAAATTTTGTTTTCACGGTCGAATAGAGCGGGTCCCGCTGCATATTTTTGCTCTTACAAGTGTTTCACGAAAATGCACCCAGTTTCCGGAATTCCGGGTTTTCAAAATTTCCGGATTTTAAAAATTTTTTCCAATACCCACAAGATGGGTATCATTCGAAAGCTCTTGATGAGCTGAACAAATCTTGTAATAGAAGCAACTCGCAGAAATGAGCCCAGTTCTCGGAATTCGCTAAAACCTTCTAAGCTAGAGTGAAATCCGGAATTCGTGAATTTCGGGAATTTGGTGCATTTTCAGACATTGGTTCTATCACAAGGTTTGTTCAGCTCATCAAGAGCTTTCGAATAATACCCATATTGTGGGGTATTGGAGAAAATTTTCGGATTTTCGAAATCTCGAGTTCCTGAGGATTCTAAAAATATATACATTGTTGGGTTTACTCCAAAGGTTAATCTGCTATAAACGGTCGAAGTTTGTACACACATTTTTGGTCGTACTATAGGTGCATTTATATACATTTATATATATTTATACATTTATATTGTTCTCATTCAACAGGTCAGGCAGGATCAAGATTAGTACTAAAGTAAAACCCCGAAATTAACAAAATTTGTAACTGTAGCAGAAGCAGAATATCCTAATTTTTTGGTTCTTCTAAAAAACGTTTTTCGCAAAAAATATACAAATGGCAACTTAATAATGCAAGATTACCATTTTTCTGAAATTTTCAAATACAAAAGATTAATACAAGACCTATGTATGAGCAATTCACTATCAATTTATTGTAGCTAACGTTAATAGTATTTACAAATGCTTCACTGTTTTGCAGTTGAATAACGCTGCACGGAGCATACACGCTTCTGTATTGACTTTATACTGACTTTATTCAAAATTCAAGAATTCACAGATGCAATTAACACAAAAATGCATTAGCGTTAGGAGCTTTAGTTAGAATAGATGTAACAGTTGCCAAATAATCTTTTTAAATATTTCCACAACGGATTTAATCCGTAATTTCGAAAAATCTCCAACTTCTGGGGGGCTCCGCCCCCCAGACCCCCGGTGCTCATTTGCAATAATCCTGCTATTAAGGATCACCAGTTGTCAAAGTTTGCGAAACCGAATGTATGTTTTAATGTTTGCTACCTTTCTTCTCAATGATATTCCTAAATATTTCATAAATTTTTAATACTTTAATTAGTTTAACTAACATTGAAATATCGGAATAATGTGTGTCAATAATATATATATATATATCGAAAATTACTAAGTTCTGCAACAGACGCCAAATAAAATCTTTTTAAACATTTCCATTACGGATTATTCTGTAATTTCAAAAAATTCTTCAACTTCTGGGGGGCTCCGCCCCCCAGACCCCCCGTCGTGTATGTTGGACGCATCTATATTCTTGGTAGGTAATCCTGTAATCGTGCATTACCGTTAAGCAGCATCAGCTTTCTAAATAGTCTAAATAGCTTTGCACTAAAGCAATTATATATCGAAATTTTTATAAATAAAACAATTTTTGCACTAAAAAAACACGCTAAAACAAGACTTCTGCCTGGACGCAAAATTTCTTAACGGGACGCAACTAAAATTTAGCGGGACGCAAGGTTGACGCAAATCCGAAAACCAAAAAAACCCTGGCAGGCGCTAGTCTTCCCTTCCCTTAGCATACAAAATAACAATGTAGCACAATTACAGTATTTGGTTCAGCAATACAACCTACGTTCTTCCTACTTCATGCCAAATTAATGGAGAAGCCAAACATTTATTGTAATTTCATGATTCGCCTGTCAAACGCTAACTACTTAATTCCCTAATGCACCTATGTGTAGCTCCTAAGCAACACTGGTGCTCAAAACTCCGCAACCGCTTAGATTGCTGACAGGCAAAGACTGCGTGTAGGCTGTCAGTTCTGCTGCTTAAATATTGTATAAACCTAATTTACATAATTTGAGCACAAAAACCTTGCCTAAGCTGTGCTGAACTGCTGAAGATAGGACTTCTGAATAGAGAAATGACTCGCAATGTACTAAACATAGGATCAGAATGAAGCATAAAGACTGCCAGTATGAGGTATATTGCCAATACTCTTGCAAAGGGGTAAAGCAAAAGGCTGTTAAATGGGGTCTGGGGACGCTGGGACCGTCGGGGCCGCCGGGGCGTGTAACAGGGCCGGGGCCGGGGCCATGTAGCGGGGCCGGGGCCGGGGCGGTTTACCGGGGCCGGGGTTGGGGGCCGGGCCCGGGCGGGGCCCGCCCCGGCCCCGCACTTTGGGAAGGCCCCGGCCCGGCCCCGGCCCCGTAATTTCGCTAACGGCGCAACCCTAAGTTTAGGAAGCAAATAGGGGCGGGGAAATTGCCGGGATCCCGTTGTTTGGCCCACGTTTGATACGGTATGCCTTTGATATATACGGAATTTTAAGAAGGGATTTTTTACAACAAGCCAACATCCTTTTCCTGTAGGTCACACAATCTCCCCATCTTTTGAGCAAGCTTTTTCAACAGTTGCTTAAACTTTTCAAAGGCATGAGCTGAATTATTGCTTTCGAACTGCACAAGAACGCATCTGTGCTCCAAAAGCTACACAGCAGTATGTAAGCAGGATAACTTGCAGCAATAGTCCATAATTATTTCCTTATATTATGGAAGAAGAGTAGGTCACTAGGTCACTGCACAATACGATCACAGTACGCGAATGTTCCCCCGTATGGGGGGTCGTCAAGACATTCAACGATTGGCTGAATCTGATTGGCTGTTAGCGACCTCCCCTCCCCCACCAAACGGGGACCCATTTTCGAATTAAACAAAAACTACCGTAATCCTCTGCTCTGCCCCCCGCCCCCCCACCAAACGGGAGAACCTTCGCGTATTGTGGGGGAGCACCGTTACGCAATGCCAAGAAGAGGAGCTCTCTAGTGGCTTACTCTTCTTCTAATATATATAGTGCAATTGTGCACTCTTGCTTGCAGTCTCTGCGAAGCGGACATGTAAAAGCCAGCACTTTTTTCTGCCAGTTTTTGTATACAGCAATGCATGATGAGGCGCAAAGGTGGAGGTTCGGTTTTGAAATTTATTGTGTAGGTGTAGTATAGGCAGTAACGGAAGATACTACTACCTCTCTTCCAATATTCTTTTATGAAACATTTCGTGAATTCCTACTCAAAGTCCTGAAAATTCCGTTTAAAATCGTTAAAAACCCTTAATTCTGTGGTTTACTTATTTACTAGAATGTCTGGTATTTGTGATGTGTTTTCGGATACGAAAAATGTATATTTTATAATGTAGTGCAATCTTCATCCCTAACTTTCGTGAAAGTATCAAAATTATTCATTTCCTTTAATAGCCATAAAGATAATACTACATAGAAAGTTTCATATATGGCTTCCCGGAGATCGAGCATGCAAATCAACTTATATCAGTCCTTATTTCGCAATGCACTCTCCCACTGCAAAAGATTAGGCACACCATCTTCAGTTGAGGATTTTTCATTGTCGCGTACAGCTGTTTTGTCCAAATTTTTGGGAACCGAGTTTCTCTTCCTGCATTGGGGTTTGCCCGAAACTACTATCTAATTTCAACTGCAATTCTAACTCAACGCACCCCCATCCCCTTCCTGTGCTACGTCTCCGCCTCCCCCAGGGCCCTGTTGCACCAACCACTGATTACTGATTAATCAGTAATCAGTAATCAGTAATCGGTAAATAATCAGTGAATAATCAGTAAGTTGTTGCACCAAACTCTTTATTGATTACTCATTATTTTCGCTTAAGCTTAAGCAGTCTCCTTCACCATGATTACCGCACAATCAGTCTAATTTTTCAGTAATTAGGGGCATATTTCATGAACCTTTTCATTAATACTTGGTAAATACTTTGTTAGCACTTGAATTTCACCGATTTCTAGCAAATTTTCCTACTTCGGCTATAAATATATGTTGCAGTAGTTTTCTACTCTTGGTAAGACAATAAGTACAGTTAGCACTAAAATCAATAAAAATGGATAAGTTACCAAAAATTAAAAAATAAACTGTAAATTTCTAAAATGTAGTAGTAAAGCTGTAATTAGGTAGTCCTTTTTCAGTTGAGTTTCTGGGCCAGCAATATGCCACAATCAACCATATTTCCTACGTAATCAGTAATCAGTAAATGTATGGACGTCCATATCTCATCTAATCAGTAACCAGTAAACGTATATAAAGACTTGTATTTCTCGTGTAATCAGTAATCAGCAATCAGTAATCAGTAGTCTTGTGCAACGGAAAATAACTTGCTGATTACTGATTGCTGATTACTGATTACTGATTACTAATTAAAAGTTGGTGCAACAGGGCCCAGTTCCCATATATATATCCTTCCATTTTACAAATCCTTTCTCCCCTCCCCAATTTTTATATTGGTAATCAGAAAGTTTCCTCTATTTTGTTATCTCTTTTATTTAACTTTGTCTCTTGCTTACCATCACGTTTATAAAACGTCACTTGTCTAATTACATACCTCTTCTCGTAAGCCTTAAATAGAACTTGTGTTTGTTTTAAAATTTAGGTAAACGCTCTGGGAATAGCTTGGGGTACACCTGACTCTGTTATCGGTAATATCTCCCACACTTTTGTTTAGGCGCCAGACAGTCCGGCGTCCCCCAAAATTGTTATCCACCACACCTTGGTGAGGCTCGTCCGGTAGGAAACTCTTCTGAGAGCCGCCTGGACTTGATCTGCTTAGCAGTCAGGGCTTGTGTTACATTTCGCCTGTCCTAAGTAGTGGTGGTAGTGCCGTGGTTAAACTCCCGGGCTTCTTCTTCATTACATAGGACTTTCTTAGAAGGTGATACGTTTCCTGGAAACATTGTGGTTCTAGCATGTACCAATCTTTCTGGACATATAAAAGCAGCACCCTTGAAATAGCAACTAATTTGATTTGCATTTTAAAACAACATTTGAAATACTTTCAACCCTTCACTTTCATTACAGAATGCTTCCACTCCATGATTTGCCTGATTTTATTCTGTTGGATATTCTTCGTCTACTGCCTTGGCGTCAACGGATTCCCCTGGAAAGTGTATCCAGCCGATTTCGACGTATCGTCTTTCAGTCTTATCTGGATGTGGATTCTTTCGCCCTAGGAGCAATTGACCCTCCTCGTGCCTCTAATTTGGACCTTCCAAAATATGCTTTTGGTAGAACAAGTCAAGAGTTAGACGTTCGAATGGAGTGGACTATGAATCGATTTAAAGGTCTGAAAGTGTTGTATATACTGAGTCCAGTTGGAGACTTAGTTCTGACCAGAATTGGCGATTTTTTTCCTAACCTGGGTACTCTGGGACTTCCTTTGGCGAAACCGGTGGACAACCATCAATTCCAGTCGCTTCCTAGAAATATCTCGTTGATCTTGCTTCATGTAGAAGCTCCACGGAGCTGGAAAGATCGTCCCGATTTAAAAGAAATTTCAAAAATCCTTGCTTCTAGAGAAATTACTTTTTCCTATTTCCGAGACTCGTGCTACCGTTACCTTTTACCCGGAGACGCCATTTACGAGTCTATTCCACCCCAGTTAAGCAGTCTGACGATTGCTGCAGAGTTTCATGGATGCTTTATGGGAGCCTCGCCCTCACTATTTGTTCCCAGATTTGATGATTCTTTTTGCCAGTTGAAGTCTTTAGCTGTACCGGATCTGAATCTGAACTATCAATCAATGTCTAGTTTATGTCTGAATTGTCCCCTATTGGAAGAATTGACATTTTGCAGTTTTAGTGAGTCTGAATTCGGCGAAGAGTCTATGTCTCAACTCAGCTTTCCACATTTACGATCACTAAACACCAGTTCGATAGTTTCTGAGCGTTTGCTATTGGAATTAACGAAATCCGGTTTAATCCAACATTTAGCTTTTTATCCGGTTAATTTGAATTCCTTGGAAAGCGTTGTTGCCGTCAATCCACGGATCAAGTACTTAAGATGTGATTTATCCTATTGGGATCGCAAGGATTTACTTTCGGCTCAGAAGCTGTTCGAATCTTGTATGGGACAGCTGCTAGATCTCGAAACTGTCAAGTTCAAAGCATATAGGGTCATCGATTGGAATTTTGGTCCAAAATGTCATCCGGGAATATCTTGGCCGAAGCTTAGATCGTTGACAATAAAACTATTCAGTCTAAAACTTAAGAACTTTATTTATTCTGCTTATGGCGCATCTTTTTCCAGACTGCTGCACAGTATCACGTATCTTTCCCTGACAGGTGTAGAACTTTTCTGCGAACTTCACTGCCCAGTTCTGGTTGAGTTAAAGTTGAAAAAAAATTAATTTTACAGCTGATCTGGCAGAATTTCTGGTTGGATCCGATTTCAAATCTCTTGTGCTGAAAGACTCTACAATAAATCCTGAGAAAGTTTTCACTAACGATGCTATTCCTGACATAGTCAAAATTAGACTCCGGGTTATGGCCTATGGAGAAGTACCAATGAATGTCGTTTTGAACTATTTGAAGGCACTGATGAATGTCAAGTCTGTGCACATTGACGATTTATTTGGCTTTTCTGAAAGACCCTACTTTCCTGTTTCAAGCTTCCAGCTAGTGTTGTTTCAGTAGCCCAGTTTAGTTTCAGTTTCAGTTTCAGTTTCAGTCGACAACCTGAGTTAATTTCAGTTTCAGTTTAAGTTTCAGTCAGATACCAAAAATAATTTCAGTTTCAGTTTCAGTTTCAGTCGTCATCCCAAAACAATTTCAGTTTTAGTTTCAGTTTCAGTCGCCGGTCGAAATTAATTTCAGTTTCAGTTTCAGTTTCAGTCGGTGACGCAAAATAGTTTCAGTTTCAGTTTCAGTCGGTGACGCCAGACAGTTTCAGTTTTAGTCCATGTTTTAGAATAGTTTCAGTTTTAGTCCGGCTTTTTTAGTTGAAGTCATCGCCCAAAAAGATAAATTTCAGTTTTCGCATATTTGTAATTTAAAACTGTTGAAGCTGCAGTTTTATTTAAAATATCAGCTTCTATGTCAGTTCTGAGTAAAACAGTTTTATCTAATATGTAATGAACTGAGTGAGATTAGAATAGAAAACTTGACCAATTTGATTTGATTTCGAAAGTGGGGTCGCTTAGGTTGAAAGTTCGCTTACACGGAAGGTCAGCGCGTTTGCCTGGATAGACAAACTTATGTACCAGATTCCTGAAAGGTGATTTGCCAAAATCAGGAATCTCTACAGCCAACCTATTAGGGGGTCCTAATGTGAGTTCGTTTAGGCGAATTGAATTAGGCTCTATCCACTCGCACCAGGAGTATGGATAGGATCGCTTTGACGCAACAGGTCAAAACTAAGATCAGACAGTTATTCTTCGACTTGGGATTCAGATCCAACTTACCTGGATCTGAGCAATTTACCTTTATTATTATCCCTGGGAGATCTCACCTGGATCTCTTTTCAGCAGTTG
>JASAND010011464.1:0-57090 GCA_030248195.1 Trissonchulus latispiculum
CAAGTTCGCGAAAAATGTTTTTAGAGCTCTACTGTAGCTTTTTGTGGTAAAACGCACCCCTCACCAGCTTACCTTTTTTGGCAATTTTTTAGGGAGGCACTTGGGGTCGTGGGGGTCAAGCTTTTTTGTAATTTATTGTGGTGCTTTCTGGCTTTTTTACGTGTAAAGAAGCAATGAAACACGCCTGCGTGTAGTCACTAGGGCAAAGCTTTAGTCCGAAACAGGAGAGCCAAGGGCCCCCCACATGAAAGCTTTCCTAGAATAAGCCATGACTTTTTATCGGGCGATTGGACTTTTAATGGTCAACTGTTCTCTGTTTTAGGCTTCTGATGACAGTACTAGCAGCGGAGAGCATCAGTCCAGACGCCCGAAGCGACCTCTCAGCGGGTCCGTGTCCCTCCCGCCCCAGCCCCCGCTTCCGTCCAAAAAACGCCGACGGACCGCCCAACCGGAATCCCTGGCCGACAGTACCACGGAAACGGAAACGGAATCCGGCAGCACCACCGGAAAAATGGCTGCGGAAAACCGGGGCGGCTCTTTCGCGACAAAATCTCCTCGGACTTTTACCTCTGCTGGTGCCAGTCTTCTGCAGACCTGTGGGAAGTGTATTGGCTGTTTCCGGCAGCAGGATTGTGGGAAGTGTGATGAATGTTTGGTATGTGGTGGGGTGCTAAAGTCTGACCAGAAAATGTAGAAAGCGAAATTGTTTTCTTTACATCTCGAAATTTGTATACTGACGGTAGAGTTTGACCAATCTGAAATTAACGTTGATTCAAACACTTGCTAGCTTTAGCATTCTTTTGTCCGTTACTGCTGGTCGATACTGGAATTCCCAGAAGTACTGTTATTTAAGGTGGTGATTCCTTTTGGAGACATCAACTTTGAACCCTTATTACTCATTCATTCCTTGGAGTTTAGAAGCCATTTTTATATCAAAATGCAGCTTAATATTTTCTCTTTCTAATGAATACAGTAACTTTAGTTCTCGGAAATTATTTTACTGCATTTTCAAAGTAATTTAATTTTCCAGATTTTTTCGCAGACTAAAGTAAATTTTTTCGTGAGGCGTCGGCCACATCATTCGATTCCACTATCAAATAGTTGGGTACCCCTTTTTAATTATTATGAAACCGCCCTTCGTTATAAAGAAGTCAACTAAAATGTATGCGCAACCTGGATTTTGCCTACTTTTCCGAACTTTGGCAAGCGACCACTTTAACTAGAAAGCAACAATCCTGGCCTTTTCCTACAGGGGGCCCCCCAGAAATTCGTTCCCCCCCAGACTTGGGTCGCCCCCCCCCCAGAATCGCCCCCCCCCCCAGGATTCGGGCCTTCCCCCCTCCAGAACTCTAAAGTGTCTGGAAAAATAGGGTTTTGAGGGTAAATTTTGAAAAATTTTTCCGGCTTCGCCGGATTTTTACCTATTTTTAAGCATTGTTTAGCTATTTTAAGCTTAAATTTAAGTTAAAAATAGTTAATTTTTTAGCTCAGCAGCAAAAAATAGCAATTTTTAGGCATTTTTCGGAAAATTTTTCTTCCCCCTTCCAGAAATCCGAGCCCCCCCCAGACCTGGGGGGGGGGGGGACCACCCCGACTCCCCCCCCCAGAAAATTTTTGCCTAGGAAAAAGCCAGCAATCGGAGCAACTAAAAAAGGGTCCCTGGGTATTTTTGTGTAAAACACGTCTAGTAAGTGGCAACCCTCTAGCTTGCATAGTAAATGCTCCACAATCGCTTGAAAAAATTTATTCATGTTTTTGCAAAAACTACATTTTTATGATAGAAGCGTACGGGATAGCATTTAGAAGATCACAAATGCCACTAATAATCGGCGTCGACACGACCTTCAAATGGACACCCTTTGTTTAATTTTACGGCTTGCGTAGCTCAAGAAATGGCGGATTATTTGATTTCTGCAAAAATGACAAGTTTTCAACGCCAAAATCAGGAAATCATCCTATATATCTCACCACTATAGAAAAAAGCTGGAAAGGTGCTTCAAAAAGCAACAATGTAGAGCTCAACAAGATCTTTCGTATGAATATAATTATAGCTGTGGAGCGACTGTCTAAATGTCAAAAATCGGCAAAAACCGCCCTGAACGGAGACGTCGAAGTTTTGAAGCATGGGATTGCGCGGAGGATGTTAGAATGCTAAAAGAACTTATTTTGGAAAGCTTCATCAAATTTCATCTTGATTTGAACCGTCAACCAATAATACTTGCCCAAAAGGAATCACCACCTTAAGGTGCTGGTATCGCTTTGTGTAAATTCGACCCTACAAGCTTCAATTCTTCATGAAAGTGGATGAAACTTTCCAAATACATTGTTTTCGTGCTCTTTAACATTCTGGGACCAGTCCCGGAGTTTTAGGTGCAAAGATAAGAAAGTTTTGGTTTTTGCCATTATTCTCTCAGTACATAGTCGCTACACCGGATTGGTTGTTATGGTTGGAAAGAGGGCACAAAAATGAACTTCTTTGCTTTTACAACCTTTGAGCTATCTCTAGTGGTTAAGGCAGTATAAGCCAAAAACGATTTTTGGGGTCAAAAAATGGCCATTTTTGACGAAATCAGTTTTTTTAAAATTACTGCCAAATCTTACAGACAATTTCGGCTTATTTATACTCAATCGATACACCGTCCAATTGCGCATTTTATCAATACCTATTCGCTGGAGTTCGTTGCTGTAAGCTAGGGAATTCGCCGAAAAACCATTTTGGCAAAATTGCGATTATTTTGTTTTGAACATTGATTTCTCAAAAACTGTCCAATGGATTCGCGTGATTTTGGGCTGAATGAAAATTCGCCCTATTGCGGAGGGATATTTTTCTTGGTTTGAGCTAAAACATCTCCAGTTGTGAGAAAACTGAACAGAAAGTTTCGAAATTTCGTGTCATCGCGCATTTGCCGGATTTTCTGGAGTACTGAGACTTGTTGAGCCAAATCCAAAAAAAAAATGTCCCTCATATGTCCTTCATATCATGGGACAGAAAAAAGTTTTTTGGCCGATTCTACAGTTTTGAAGAAATCGATGTTTCAAAAAAAAAATTTTTGGTCTCTATTCAGTCTGTCAGATGTCAGCATGTCGGAAGTTTTTTGCAATTTTTTGCCAATTTTGCTAGTTTCGTAAGCTCATGCTAATCTACAGGTTATAAGCTTTAAAACGATGTATAAAGCTCTTTCCAACTCCCAAAATTGCGAAAGCTATAGCGTTTCGAAAAATCACCACAAAAGCACTGCACAAAAGGATACCAGCACCTTAAGTAAATGGTTATAAATAAATATCCTTCTATTTGATTTATTTAATGTATTAAATTTTAATTTGTTAAACTAATTTAATTTTAAGTTTAGTTTAATGTACGTGTTTAAATTAGTTAAGTTATAAATATTTAACGTCCCTGGTGTTTTTGTTTTTTTAGTCAATGAAGGAATCGAGTGAAAAGTTTTCTGCGAGACGCCTGCCGAATTCTGCTTAGGACAACGACGATATGTAAATGAGTACGTAGAATTACACATTTCACTGTAGTTTTGTTTCTTTTCAAGATTAGGAAGTACAGTATTTGCCTGGCTTTTTTATTTTTAATTTTTTACTTTTGTACCTTTTGTGTTTGTTTTATTTTTGACTTGTTTTCGGAAAGAAGGCCACCCCTCAGGGGTATTCTTCCCTCCTTTTTGGAAATGTTTTAAAATGTTTAGCTATGTAATATTTTGTTAATTACAACGTATATACGTATATACTGCTGTACATATATTTTAGGGAAAGATATCGGAGCTTGTCCTCAGCAATTTTGAGGGTGTGGTCAAAAATCGCAAAAAGTCGGTACGTGTACTCGAAGATTCTGAGCCGTCGTTTTTTATCTCACTCGGCAGAGGGTAGAGGCTACAAGTTTGTTGTCAGAAAATGGGAATATGTAGGTCTCGCTATAGATATGAGGCTCAGCGCCTTCCTTAGGGAATAGGACTATGTTTTGTGAAAAAACATTTGCGAAGATTGATGGTTAAAAATTGTCAAAATACTTGGTTAAGCTTGGCTGTTTCTAAAGCTAAAATGGTGGAAACTTCCTTTAAATATTTGGGTGAGAAGGGAAGGATGTATATATTATATATATTTTTGAAAATTTAAGAGAAAATTGGGTAAATGTCAATTTTATGTAACGTGTGAGTTCTGGATCTATATAGCAGAGGAGTTTTTTCTGAAATATTTCTTTCTGAAATTGTACAATTGTATCAATTAATTAATTAATTGATTATTAATTAACGACGAAACAGTAGTTTTGTTATATTTAGGATTCCACCAGCACAAAGCCAGAGGTTGAGGGTCTGAAATTGAAACACGTCTCTCGAAAGCCGACTCGAAAGAAGGTTGGAAAATTGGCCGTCAAGGAGCCTCTAAATGTACGCAACGCGTGTGTCTGAAAAATTAAATATTTTCCTGACCTTATGTTTTCAGTGATTGTTTGATAGGTTCCAGTCACGATCGCCCCCCCCCGCCCCTTTAGGGATTCCTACAGCACAAGATTGTATTGTTGGATGTTTGCTGTTTGCAACGAACGGCAGATTGTGTACAAGAAAGGAAGACTTTTAGTGCGGATGATTTTTAGGAAAGAGTTAAGCAGAGTTGAATTGTGTGTACAAAAACCCCTTTAGTGTTGTGTATTATTATTTATTTCATCATGAAAATGAATAGTAAACGCGGACTGGCATCTATAGAGCCGAGCTGGCTGTCCTTTTCCTGTTTACAACGAGGCAGGAGGTCCAGAGATTAGTTCTCTCTGGGTTAGAGCGCTCACAGGGCCCCATTGGCTCTCACTGTCGTGTCTGGCTTATTTTTGCTGGGGGGCCCCACTCGGCGACCTCCCCCCCCTCCCATTGGAGGTCCCCCCATAAAAAGCCCCCCCCCCCATAAATTTCGACCTCCCTCCCCCCATACCCCAGAAAATTGCCAAATTTTACCATTTTTACCCTAAAATTTCAAAAAATTTTTCCGGCTTCGCCGGATTTTTATTGACATTTTCGTTATTTTAGCTTAAAAACGCCTAAAATTAGTTATTTTTTAGTGATTTTTGGCAGTTTTTGCACAAAAAACGTTAAAATTTGGAAACTTTTTGTCAAAAATATCCCCCCCATCGATTGGGAGGCAACTTTGAGCCCCCCATGTCGCCCGCCCCCCCCATAAATTTTGGTCTACAATTAAGCCAGGTGTAATGTATGATCCTGTTCCTGTGTACTAATCCTGTGTCACCTATGTCACTACTCACGACTGTTTACTGTTTCAGATTCAGTCGTCACCGTTTGGTGAGCTGGCGGGCGGGACGCGTGCCCAGCAGCGGGCCTATGAGGAGTTTCTGGCGGATGCCGGGCTCCTGGTGCCCGGCCCGGGTGGCCTGCCCGCGTCCGGACCGGGGCTTGGGCCTGGGGCCGCCTCTCTGGACCCCAGTGACCTACGTCAGTGTCTGGGTCCGGGCTGTGTCAACGCCGCGCGTCTCCGCTCCAAGTACTGCTCGGATGCCTGTGGACTCAGACTGGCTACAAGGTTTTTTCTCATGTCCTTATGTCTTCTTTGTAATAATGATGGGGGTTTTTTACTCTGGGGGGAAAGTATTATTAAAATGGTTTGTCATGTACAGATGTTTAAAGATTGCTTACAGTTCTTGTATAGCTCTTAGATCCCTGTTCACGCCGGTTCTCTTGTTTACAGGGGTGACATGCTATACTTTTATTAGATAAATGCATTTTTCGTATAAACGTGAGGCTTGATCTGCTACATGTAAGTTGTGGGTTAATTAATCCACTTTTTTTCTGAAAAATAATAGAATCTTTGGAGAGGTGTCCATCGTATCCACAGGAGCCTTCGTCCACTAACTACCCTGGACTGAAGCTTACTATAATATGTTTGTGGAACAACGTACTGTGCATGAGATGTTCTAAAGTCTGACACAAAAATGTGTGTACAAAATCTGTAAGGCCTCCAGTGAACTAAATATACGTCGTAACCCCATAAACCATTATTATGTTCAGAATCCTTGCAGCGAGATAAACATCTTTATGAAATTTAAAATTTTTTAAAATTTCAAAAAATTTAAAATGTCGCTTTTTCGGGGAATGTTTTCGGACCGTTCATGCTATTCAGCTCATTCTGTCAGCAGGAATACAGTTTTTTCTCCCACTCACTTTTTTCTGCTATTTTTGTTGGTTTCAATTCTAGGCGTCTAGAGGAACTGATCCCAGAACGCCTGGCCGAATACCAGCGTGACGGAGGACCGGCCGCTCGACGCCACGCTCTGACGCGTCTCGCCGTCATAGAAGAGCAACGGGACCGGATCAAGGGCCGACTGGACCACCTGTGCTCTCAGGAGCGTCAGCTGAACACCTGGGTGGAGCGATGCCGACTGATTGAACCCGTCACGGAGGAAAGTGGTGGCAGTCAGGTATATACGTGGGGGCGCGATAGCGCCCCTACATAATATGGGTATAAAGGCGTCTGCGCGGCCCCCTGGAGACCGTGTTGGCCTGGTGCCAGCTAATTAGAGGTCCGGCGGTGGTAAAAAGGTTACCATCGTAAACAACTCGAGTAGTACTACAAGTACCACCATACTTTTGGTTCGAATTCGAAACTTCGAATTTTTGCACTAGGCGATAGTTACCGTGCGTTTGTTTTTTTTTCTCGGTGAATAACGCTTATTGGAAATGCATTTTACGGCTAAGTGTTGGAACGATGTGGACATTTTGGCACCATACTACTATTATATGTTGGTAGACAGGATCCCCCCATGCTACCTTTTTTGGTCATTTTGGCACCTGGCCAATTTTGGCTCTGTGCCAAGGTCCCAAAGTCGGACTTTCGCTATTTTTTGCAAATTTTGGTCACACTTTTCTAGAACTGGGTAGAAGCTGGAGAGGTCTAGTATCTTTTGTTGAAAATTACCAGTAGGGGTGCATAAAGTAACGAGGGGAATTTTTTAATTTTGCTCCCTAGCTTTCAGGAGATGGGCCCAAACTTTGCATTTTTTTGGCCTGTTTTGGCGAAAAGTTTCTAAGTCCCACTTTTACTAGAAATGGCCTAAAAGTCACGAAAAATGGCGTTTTTCGGCCTTGGGGTGGTGCCCATATATAGTAAATCAGGGTCGCTGAAAACGATGAGCATACTGCCGGTACCGCCCGGAGTGACCACTGGTCAGCATGGGTCCCGTGGTTCCTCGCCCAGGGTCAAAGTTGGGGAAACTCCCTCTAAACAGCGTTTTTCGGCGTTTTGGTCGGGGGCATATATAGTAAATAGACTACGCTCGTTTCAATGGGCATATCGCCGAAACCGACGGAAGTGACCACTGGTCACTACAGCCTATGTGGCCTATTGACCACTGGTCAAACGGCCCAAAACAGCGTTTTTCGGCGTTTTGGTCGGGGGCATATATAGTAAATCGACTACGCTCGTTTCAATGGGCATATTGCCGAAACCGACGGAAGTGACAACTGGTCACTACGGTCTAGGAGTCCTATTGACCACTGGTCAAACGGCCTAAAACTGCGTTTTTCGGCGTTTTGATCGGGAGCATATATAGTAAATCGACTACGATCGTTTCAATGGGCATATCGCCGAAACCGGCGGAACTGACCACTGGTCACTACAGCCTATGGGGCCTATTGACCAGTGGTCAAACCCCTTAAAACAGCGTTTTTCGGCGTTTTGTTGGGGGCATATATTGTAAATCGACTACGCTCGTTTAGCATGGCACTGTTCAAGCTCCTTGTATCCATTACCGCATTGCTGGAAAGGGATCCTTTAAAATGACAGAAGGACAAGAAATAAAAATGCTCCTCTGGAGCATGAAAAAGTAATATGGGTGATGGTGAGGTTGCAAAATCAAGAGAGGACTAGTCTTGAAAATGCTTAATATGGGGCTAGGTTAAAAAATAGAAGAGGACTAGGTTGTGAGCGAATTAATATGGGCACAGCTTCGCCGAACAACCCATATTCGCTGGATTTCACGTTTCGTCTTAGCTTAGAGCTATCAATGTCAGTCAATTAAAAATTAAGCAGTTGAATACTCATCGAATATAGCTGTTTGCATGTACTGTTAGACTCGCTGCTAGGAATATATACGTAAATTATCATCATTTTGTTGTGTTGAACTACCGCAGGCTCTACTACTAGGAGAGGTCTAAGGATATGATGCTAAAGCTATTGGTCCAAGTCAGGAGGAAATAGAAGATCGTGGGAGAGTCCTAAATTATTCTTGAATATAAGTTGTTTTCCGTATAAATGGATACTTAAAATGCGCTGGTTAGTATGAAGCACTTATCGAAGAAAACGTTTGCTAAAATAAAAGTTCGAATAAAGCTCGAGCTCATACCGTAACTGTAGGTTATTTATGAACTATACACCAAATGTATCGTGGATATATATACATAATAATTTACATTTACAAACCGCGAATATGGGTTGTTCGGCGAAGCTGTGCCCATATTAATTCGCTCACAACCTAGTCCTCTTCTATTTTTTAACCTAGCCCCATATTAAGCATTTTGAAGACTAGTCCTCTCTTGATTTTGCAACCTCACCATCACCCATATTACTTTTTCATGCTCCAGAGGAGCATTTTTGTTTCTTGTATACGTAGATTACTGATCCCCCGCTATTTTCTGGGGGTGGTTTTGGAAGAGAGAAAAGAATGAAACATTTCCTCCAGATGAAGTGGGGAACTTAATAACGACAATAGAAGAGGCGTTTTTCCTTTTGGGGCCAATGTTATCAACGTTTAGACCTGGGTTAACTCGGCTATTTTTAGCACATAAAGTTGACCCAGGTTTGCGACTTAACCCGGGTTTGGGTAGTCATAACATCGGCCACAGAAGTTCCTGTTATTGCCGAGTCTCGTTTTTTGCTACCGCTGTATTGTTTTCTCTGTTTTCATCGATGGGGTAGTAGGGATGAGCATAGGAAAAAACGTTTTCCGCTTTTTTCCGTATCTTTCGGAAAAAATTCGCGAGCTTTTCTTCTGATAAGCTGGAAAATTTTTGAAAAAATTAGCGGTAATATTGGGACCCGACTTTTTTAACAGTTTTTCAGGGGAAAGTTTTTAAATTCCCTAAATTAGTCTGAATTCATCGTTTATTGCTTAAAATCTGTTTTTGACCTTTAATTCGCAAAGCTTATGTACGTACATTTCTGGTACTTGTAAAAAGCAAATTGAAGCCTTTGGGATTATCGGAAAAACCGAGGAATACTGAAAAGAAACTGGGGAAAAACTAGCTTTTTCGGCGATAACTTTTTTCTGAAAAAATCCGAGCCTTCTGTCGTAGTGAGTTGTAGCAGTTGAGTACAGAAAGTGAATTTCTTCAGAAATTGAATTTTTGCTGCTGTAAAAGAAAATAACATCAAGAAAATGAGGTAAACGCGGGTTTCGCATCATTAAGTAATCAGAGCGTTCAATGCACCCAACTGGCTCTCTCCAGTTTCGGTTTCAGGCTATGCCTTAGTGACTTCAGTCAGGCAGGCGTTTTTCATTACTTCTTTAAAAAAAGAAAATGAAACGTTTAAAATCTTTGAAGTTTTTTGGCGACGAGCGTCCATAAATTGAAAGCCTCCCTGCAATACTGGGCATAGATAATTTTCGGAATGGTGTCTCTAGTTAGTCTGTCTTCCTTTTTCATTGATTTCTATTTTCTGTACCTGTTTCGTTCTGTTCTTTTTCCAGGGCAAAGACGGTGGGCCTGAAGCGAGCGAAGATTCGGATGTGACCATCTACTGTGTGACCTGTGGCCACGAATTGGGCCTCAAAAATGCGATGCGACACATGACCAAATGCTTCAATAAGGTAGGCAGGCACTGCGCGGTGAAGCTGTATATTAATTTCCCCTATTATAACACTCTTGAGTCTTTTGCGTAATGTGAAAGTTTGAAATCAGGATCTGAAAGATGTGAAGAAAAGTGTCCAGGGCGGGGATCGAACCGCCGAACTTTGGATATTGAGTAGAGCGCTCTACCACTGAGCCACGTTCCCAAACTGCGAGAATAGGTTATAATTTCAACCTTTCGGAGTTTACGTGAAAATTTAGCACATACGTCTACAGTTTCGTACTTTTGTGCAAGCCTCAAGGACTCAAGATTCGCGTCTCCTAAGAGCATGGTTTCAGTTCAGTTTAATCCAGTTTCATTCCTGCCTTTTTAAAAGAATTGATTTAAGGTGTTGCCTTTTAATTATTTTTTTTAATTTTTTGTCTAATTTTCTGTTTTTTTTGTTTCCAGCAAGAGAGTTTTGCCTCCTTCGGTTCCTCTGTGAGCGCCACGAACGACCCCTTCCACCTGTTCTGTGATCAGTACAACAAATCGAATCAGACGTACTGCAAACGACTCCGGGTCATTTGTCCCGAACATTCTGTGGATCCTAAGGTACATACGTACATATTTTTGATGTTTTTTCATGTCTATAAATGGAAAATGTTCATGAATTGGCACGAGACTACGACTGTTTATGTATGTATGTCTTTGATTTTGGTACTCTTACTGTGTTCTGTTAACTTCAGTATATGTGTTGTAAAGGATGGATCCTGTGTTTTTACGTTAGGTTTTGTTTGGTAATAAAGATGCTATTTTTGAGCGATTTTTGAGTGAGCTAGCTCTATCTTAGAACAGCATTCAATTATTCTTTGCAGTTTACCCACTAACACCTGCGGTAGACTTAGGCGACAAGAACAGGGGATAGATAGCATGTGAACTGATAAAGTGGGTCGAAGCTTGGTTGCGATTGAGAGAGGATTATAGATTAGAGTTTAAACAAGTAGGCTTCTAAAAGGGGCAGTATCTCGACGCAGGACAAGTTTCCACTAACATTTGTATATACCTATTTTAAAACTTACAATGGCTTTCTCAACATTTTTCGCTCATACTGAAACAACTTTGTCAGTTTTCTTGACGACTATACAATACAGTGTCCTTTTAATATACGTAGTCACCAGAAAAGTGTTAATCGTCAAATTCATCAAGGTATGGCTTTTTCTCGAGTAGCCTTCAAATACACCATATTCAGGCAATAGACTAATACTCCTCAGCAACATGTTTAAACTCTTTTCTTAAGTATACACTGTTAAAACTAAGTTATCACTAGTCAACTTGCAGACACCCATTTCTATCTGTCCTTTTTTCCTATATTTTTGCTACTATTTCTGCCAGGCTAGACGCTACAGTTGACATAGAAGAATATTAACCGCTGGCTGAGTCGTAAGGTTCTGCTCAGGTCAGGGTAAAAAAGGTATATAAACGTTTACCCCAGGAGATATCTCCGTCCTGCGACAGGACATGGGGTGCCGGTGCCCATCCCCGGATTCTCAGCCGTAGAGTCAGGAGTGTCACCTCAAATGATGACTGCATCCGTGGAAGGGGGGCCGGCCCTTCTACGCAGACTCCTGTTACCTTCCCACCGTTGTGGTACCCATTTACCGACTAGTTAAGGGTTGATAGCTGGGTCGAGAAAGGGTCAAGCGGCACAATTATGTGCTTATTTCACACACTGCCTTCTTTTTTATTCTGTAAATCATGCGCAGACTCTTAGCTGAACTGAGCAACACTTTCCAGCCTTCCAGTTTTTGTTTATTGGACTGTTTTATTTTTGCTTTTATTTGTTGTTGTTGTTGTTGTAGGTTGATGAGAAAGAGATCTGTGGCTATCCCTTTGACAGCTCTCCTCTTTCCGTGATCCTGGGCCCCTCTACCACTGAATCGGCAGGAATGGACCAGAATAAATCGTCCGCTTCTTCGGGTTCGAGTGGCAGTGACCCCCTGGCTTCCCTTGGCGGACAGAATCCCCAACCGGCACCAATCGACCCCAACCGGCTCTGTCGTCTGCCCAAGAAGCGCTGCCTGCGACACTATAAGTGGGAAAAGACCCGACGGGGCATGATTGACTTGGAGAGGCTAGCTCAGGTTTGTAGAAGATTTTTTGATTCAAGATAAAGTGGGGAGGGGGCCTGCTGAAATTTTGGGGTTCAGATTTAAGGTGTCACTGTTATCGGGCAGAATTTATAGTATACTATTCTAATGTGTGTCTAACTATAGATGTTGATTTTATTTTTTCTGCCGAAATTTTTCTGCGACTTATGGCCGTTTGCACCAAATCTGACTGAAAGCTAACTAATGTTACCATGTGACATACGTAAGCCTGTATTTGATTTGCTGGAGCGTAGCTGGGAAAACTCTGATTGGTTTACAGGGAATCAGACTTTAGTGATGAGTAAAATCCTAACTTGGTGCAACAGAGAATCTGACTAAAGTAAGATTAAGACTAGCTAATAACATTTTAGCTAGAAGTTAATTCTATTTGGTGGAACCGGCTGTTTTATAGTTCTGTTTACAGTTTATATTTCTGCGTTCATGTTTTAATTGGAAATACAGTATTAGTGTTATCTCTAGAATTAGTTTGTATTATCTTGTTAGTATTGTTATTGTACATTTTTACTGTTTTTTCTGTTTTGTATTTCAGCTTTGGAGTTTGGAGGAGTTGTTTGAGGAAGAACGTACCCACATTGCCGTTCGAGACAAGAAACCCAACGTTTTAGATTTACTACTGAATCGAACTATTGTACATAGTTCTTAAATTGAATGTGGTTTTAATTAATTGCAGTTTTATTTTGTGAACTGCATGTGCATATGTACTTTTAATTATTAAAGGGTGTTGTTTTATTAGAAGCTAGAATTTGTAGACGAAGCTCATAAAGTAGAGCAGTAAGAGTATTGGATTTAGCTCAATTATTTTCTAAGTAGTGGTAATAGTGCATAAGTGTGTGCTACTACCCACACACTACGTTATAAGAGTAACAAGCTAAGCTCTGCTCGTTAACGGTTGCCCCTCCGCAAATCAGTAACTGATCAAAACGGGGGTACGCTCACTCGCTCTGATGATTGTGCGTTAGTTCAGAATTTTATTGGCATTTTTCGTGTTCAAATGTTTTTGCTGGAGAGTATTGCGCCAATGGTGGATGGAAGTCCGTAGTTGTTTACGACAGGCAAACGTTGATTTTGGTCGGACGTATAGCGACCCCGAAGCCGACCATAAACCGACTCCTTTACTGAGGGCATGCCAAAGTCGGGAACTTCGTAGTAGGTCGGAGCATAGTGACGCCAACGTGGAACTAAAAAAGTATCAAATACTGAAAACAAACCAACCTTTATGTAAACCATACACTAATTTATGTAAAAGTCTTAAGCAGCTTGTGTAGTGCGATATAGAGAACTGCAGAAAGATCAGTTGATTTTAGTGTAAGAAATGACATTGCCTCTTCAACACCTAACAAACACCCGAAAAATTCGGACCTCGGGTGGGACTCGAACCCACGACTTCCGGATTAACGCTGCCAACTGAGCTATCGAGGCTACAGTCGCACAAAGCTAGAAGGAGTTCGTATCCAAACTGAAGTGACAATGCATTATTAATGTGGCTTAGTTAATTAATAAAGAGTAAATGTTAGGAAGAGTACACGACATCGCACCCTTCCTAGTGCAAATAGCTTGTTAGATGCTCGCCATGTATTTATATTTATGCACGTTTGAAGCTTTTAGAAGCTAGAATTTGTAGATGAAGCTCATAAAATGGAGGAGTAAGAGTATTGGATTTAACTCAGTTATTTTCTAAGCAGTGGTAATGGTGCATAAAAGTGTGTGGTACTAGCCACACAGTACATTATCAGAGTAACAAACTGCTCTGCTCGTTAACGGCTGCCCCCCGCAATTCAGTAACTGGTCGAAACGGGGGTACACTCAGCACTCTTAGAAATATTCCAGTAGAAACTACAGGAATCACTTTTGTGGATGATAAATACAAAAGCTTTTGTAGGAAATACAGGTTAACTCTTGTAATATCTACCGGACATCGTTGGTAGTTTTTACCCAATAGACCTTGGTAGAATTGGTTACAAGTGAAACCTGTAGTTTTTACTGGTTTACAGGTTTACTCTACAGGAAAGTACTCGATACGCTGATAAGGCAAACTGAGTATATAAGGGTGACAGTGATCAAAATTTTTGAAGACTGAAATTTTTGAACTTTTTCAAATTTTCAGTCTTTCAACACCCAGTGGGTGATTTGTTTGTAGCGGCCGCTCCCTGCCGAAAATATTTTGGTAGCGGCCTTCCCCGAATCTGCCCCCCCCCCCCCTTTTTGAAATAGCGGGTCGCTCCGGTAAAATTTACAGATCTTGTCTTAAGTACAGTACAGTGCAGTTTTGGTATCTGATTCAGGATTGTCAAAAAAGTCGAACAAAGCTATAGGTTTCTTTAGTATTTTCTACAGGAAACTCATGTAATGAAAACTACAGATTTTCTTAGTATTTTCTACAGGAAATTCCTGTAATTTCTAATATTGGAGAGGCCGGCAAAACTACAAAAGTTACTTTTGTGCAAAATACAGGAAGCTCCGCTAGTGACTGAGCGCACAGGAGCACTTTTGTAGAAAACCACAAGAATTCCTGTAATTTTTACAGGAATCTTTTTATGAGTGAGTGCTCACTCGCTCTGATGATTATGTGTTAGTTCAGAATTTTAATGGCATCATTTTTCGTGTTCAAATTATTTTGCTGGAGAGTATTGCGCCAATGGTGGATGGAAGTCCGTAGTTGTGTACGACTGGCAAACGTTGATTTTGGTCGGACGTATAGCGACCCCGCAGCCGACCATAAACCGACTCCTTTACTGAGGGCATGCCAAAGTCGGGAACTTCGTAGTAGGTCGGAGCGTAATGACGCCAACGTGGAGCTAAAAAAGTATCAAATACTGAAAACAAACCAACCTTTATGTCCACCATACACTAATTTACGAAAAAGTCTTAAGCAGCTTGTGTAGTGCGATAAAGAGAACTGCAGAAAGATCAGTTGACTTTAGTGTAGGAAATGACATTGCCTCTTCAACACCTAACAAACACCCGAAAAATTCGGACCTCGAATGGGATTCAAACCCAGAACTTTTGGATTAACGCTCCGACGCTCTGCCAACTGAGCTACCGAGGCTGCATTCGCACCAAGCTAGAAGGTTTTCGTATCCAAACTGAACTAACAATGCATTATTAATGTGGCTTAATTAATTAATAAAGAGTAAATGTTAGGAAGAGCACACGACGTCGCACCCTTCCTAGCGCAAATGGCTTGTTAGATGCTCGCCATGTGTCTATACACTTTTGAACTAAAAACGAATCTGATTGGCTCTAATTGATTTATGTCAAATTTGAGTGTATATAAAACCCCCGAGATCTCGGGAAGAGGGGTGCTCAGCTTAGCTTATTTGTGCTTGAACTTAAATTTGATTGGCTGCTTAGTAGTAATGTGGATCGGATCGGCAAAATCGATCCAATCCGCGATCCGAAGGCTGGATCGGATCGGATCGGATCGGTAGACCTGCTGGATCGGTCCGGATCGGATCGCTTGAGTCAGGCGGATCGGCGATCCGACTTGATACCCAACATCACACGAAATTAAACCGTACTCAACGCATATTTGTGACTGAACTTGACTTCGATCACTGCACTGCTTGGTGCCTACGTTGTTGTACAATGTTTTCCTTCTACAAACCAAACTTGAGTCTCTCAAACTTAGCATTCAGTAAGTATATAACAACTTATTACAGCAACTCAATACTTTTACATACTACATAATTTTATGCAATGCATCTGGCATCGAAGTGCAGAATCAAGACCCGCTGTTACTATGCTGCTATGCAGTAATGAAAAATAAATTAATGCATGACTCTCTCTGACTACTGTTGCTTATATACTGTTATCAGAATTTTGGAGTGAAGTTTTATGGTTGAACTCTTTGTGGCTTTTATTCCTACCTGTCTATCGCTGTGATCACTCAAAATTTACTTCCCGAAACGTTTTTAAAGTTCTTAATTCGTTTTCGCTGTACAGTTTAAGCTTCAGATTCAGTTTTCGAAAAAAATGTGAGTGATCGGCGATCGAAAAATTACAACTTCAATTTCGGTTTTTGGAACATCAATTTTTTATTCCAAATTGGAATTAATTCTCAAAATTGTAGTTTTAATTGAAATGTTCAATGTGTATTATCTTAAATTTGTATGGTTAAATTTGTATTTTGGTGGACAGGCCGCGATAATCATCTGGCGCGCTATTTTGAGTAATTTTACTTCTTTTGCTTAAGCTATATAATTTTGTACAACTACGCTTTCACATTTCGGAATGATAAAATAAAGAAATTTCAGTGACGCTAGTGTGTAAGATGTGTTGAACACAGCAAAAACCTACTTTAAATCTAGTTTCACTAGCGTTTGGAAGAAATCATTTCGGATCGCCGGTTCGGATCGGATCGACAAATAATTTTGCTGGATTGGATCGATTACATTTTTAGCTGCTGATCCGATCCGATCCACATCACTAAGCACACATACTCTATAATGTAGTGGAAGCGGAAGCAGGTATCGGAAAGATTGATAAGCCTGATATGGGAGTTCAGCTGATGGCTCGGTGATGCAGTAGTAAAGCACATCTCACTGCAGTGCGGTAGAGTCCTGATTCGAAACCCGGCCAGACCAATCCTTTACTTCCAATCTGGAATGAAACTTTAGAAGCGATACATTTATTCCATTATATAACTTTGCTGGTCGTGAGAGTTAAAAGAGGGTAACTCAAGCCGGAGTGGAGTTAACGCGAGTTAAAACAGTTAATTTTAACTCTACTCTACTTTAGTTACTTTACCTTTTCTTGAAAAGGCCTTTCAGAACTGAACGACGTTGTATGAAACAGTAGTTTCTTTCTTTGAGGATCTGCTTCTTGTCCGCCTTTTGCAAAGGACCAGACAGGCCTCTAGTAGTGCCTAACCGGTGACTGAGCCCGAACTAAACACAATTTTGGGAATATGCAGAGGAAATATACCTGAAATCTCAGTAAAACCTTAAAGAATCTTCATAACACTTCAAGGTTCACGGCTTTAAACTTTGAAGATCGCTGCCACAGCTCGATTTCGAATTTTGTTAGTGGTTGCACTGGATCAAGGACAATTTTAGATACCTACTAATATTTAGTATGGCATGAAAATGAAATATTCTAAATGTAGACTGGACGAACCGACAGTCAAAATGAAACGTGTCCAAGCTTTTCAGAAGTTTCATAAGAAATCTGAAAACACTAAGACCACTAATACGAATCCGAAAGTCCGAGCAGGTTAAACCACATCCTAGACTAACAAATGGCTTGAAAACAGAAAAAACCCAAAGTGAACTAACTAAATTCTAGTCTTAAATATACTAATTTGCATATTTAAGAATCCTTGAAATTAGAAAAGAATTTATGAAATCTATTCACTTTGAAGCTATCAAATTATCAAAGGTTTATGCTTTTCAACGTTTTACATTTTTCAATTGTAAATAGTTGTATATAATTTCTGTACATATTTTGTTTTATTTTCCTTCATTTATTTTTGCTTATTTGTTATATATTCCCGTTTTGATGGAATCTACTGGTAAGTGTCAGATTTTTGGTGAAACAAGCGAAACTGTGCTTTCTTGCTACAAATTTAGTAATGATTTCAAACTGTAAATCCTAAGAAGTCGCAAATCTTCAGCGGAATTTCAGCTTATCTGCATAAGATGACACTTATAGCTCCAACTTTTCCGTAGGTAGTAGGTTAGGTACGTCCATGCTCATTTATCGTAGTTAGCGTTATTTTTCAATAAAATGTTAATTACATGCAACTTGTGCTAACCAGAGATGAAACCGGGTCACCGGGTCACCGGGTCACCGGGTCAGTTCGGGTCACTATATGGACCGGGTCACCGGGTCACCGGGTCAGTTCGGGTCACTATATGGACCGGGTCACCGGGTCACCGGGTCAGTTCGGGTCACTATATGGACCGGGTCACCGGGTCAGGAGCTTTGACCCGGTCTTGACCCGGTATTTTGGATTGGAGGAATTTTTTTGCTGTTATAGGATATTTCTCAACGTTTTACCAATTTTTGCCAACTGAAAACTTCAAGAATTACTCAAAAACTAGCAATAGAAATATTCTTAACTTAATCGTGTAGTATTTAAAAAGGTTTGTCGCTGTAGTAGTCCTCATAATATTTGTAATGTACTGTCAAGCTTAAATCTAGGTTTGAAACTACAGTAATTGCGTTGAATCTTAACTCGAAAATGAAAACTATTACATGGGCCCTGAGAGCCTGAAATCTTTATTTTAAAATCTAAAATTCTCCATGCTCCATCTACTGTAGTGAATTATCGCTGCTGCTATTATTTTTGCAGGGAGAGGGTCAGGCTGTGGGTTTCAAATCAAGGTACGAAGGAAAATCTCAGCAAAACAATGTTTACAAATTCTAAGTTTTACGCTGTATTTTTTGCAATTGTTATGGCTTACTACATATCTTCAGGAACCAATTGTGATTCATTTTATTTCATATTCTCTGAATCCTCGCCTTACGAAAAAATATTTCTAAAGAATTTCCGCTGAGTGAAACTTCATTCATACAACTAAATGAAATATTTTACGAAAATAAATAATGATATAACAGAAAAGTGCTAATGTTAAACCCTATGATTAGAATTAGATGATGCCATAACTTTGGCAAAGTATTTTGTTCCAATTTGTTTGACTGAAAAAGCTATGTGGTTTACTTCACATTATTGAGTGCAAAATCGTGCAAATCGTTTTTGATTTTTTCCGGCTTACTTACAATATTCACTTTCCAATGCTACTACTTTAAGGAAAGCAAAACTTTCTCCCAACTTGATATTTTAGTCGCCAAAAATGTCCAAAATGGTAAAAAAACACTCACCGCACCCCAATAAAGTATTTTTAATTTTTTGCAAGCTTAAACCTGAATTTTCAAAAATACCGGGTCACCGGGTCACCGGGTCACCGAGTCAGGGGTCGACCGGGTCACCGGGTCACCGGGTCAGTAAATAGTGACCCGGTTTCATCTCTGGTGCTAACAACAAAGTTTTAATATTGTCTAGTGGTCAACGTCTCAATTCATTGCTGCAGTCCTCCAATAAAATTAAAACAGAATAATTGCGGATTGGCGCTAAACATATGGAAAAACTATTTTGATAAAGATTAAATAAATTGACCCATACGGTAGACTAATAAAGATATTAAATTCCAGCTAGCCAACGTTGGCCAATAGTTAAAAAAAACGGCCAATAACTTATAGCCAACCAACAGCCAACGGCCAAGTTGGCCGTTTGCTGTTGGCCGTTGGCTGGCCAATTTCAAACTCTGGACAAGCCATGTTTAAGTGGCTACCAGTCTGTAATACTAAATATTTACTCATTCACAACTTTGCACAATTTCTAGCTATCACGATGCATTTTTTAATTCCTCATAGTGTTTCATTCGCAAAATCGAAAAATTTTGCGACATTTGATCTCAGCATGGTCCAAAACATACCCAGACCAAATTTCTGCTCAATTTGTCAAGTTTTAAGAATTTGTGGGGCGAGGAGGGGCAATCGAGACAAGACCCTCTCATTTATAAACAGCATTTCATCTCATTTGCATATTCTAACTTAAAGTTACACCAAAGTATAAACTAAACATATACCACTTCTTAAATCATCTTTAATGCCATCAAGACAGCAGCAACAACTTCAACGTTATTTTTGTATATATTTGTAAATATTTTTCTGTACATTATTAAGTTTTTCTTTCAGTAGTTTTATTTTATTTTCATTTCCGCTTCCAAATGGCCTGCAATGGTGAGATTTTATAGTTAGTAATTTTATATGATTTTTATATTTATTTATAATATTAACTGTAGGATTTAAATGTTAACCTGAATGCATCAATATAGTGCTATAAACTGTTTTACATCATTAGAGAACAGGCGTCTTCTTGCTGTAGCAAAAGTCTATTTTTAACCCTAACTCCATAACTGTAAAAAGACTATTATTGTTTTGTGTTTTCCTATGTACCTCTACTCAAACTGTGGCGTTAAAGCTGAAGGTTCTGGTATGGCTTTGTGTAAAGTTGACCCTATGGGCTTCGATTTTTTATGAAAGTCGATGAACCTTTCCAAATATATTATGTTGGTGCTCTCTAACATCCCCATTTTTAAGTGATAAGATAAGAAATTTTTAGTTTTTGGCGTTATCTCTCAGTGCGTAGTCGACACGACTGGTTGGTTGTTATGGATAGAAAGAGGGTACTGAAATGAACATTTTTACTTTTACAGCCCTTGAGCTATCTGTAGTAGTTAAGTCAGTATAAACCAAAAACTATTTTTGGGGTCCAAAAAATGACCGTTTTCGAGAAAATCACTTTATTCAAAACTACAGTCAAATCTTACGGACAATCTTGGGTTATTTATACTCGATCGATATACAGTCTCATTGCACATTTCATCAATGCATACTGGAATTTGTTGCCTTAAGCTAGAGATTTTATTTGCGAAACTATTTTTGTCAAAACTGCTGTTATTTTGTTGTGAACATCGATTCATCAAGAGTTTGTTACCGTATGGCTTCGCGTGATTTTTGGCAAGTTCTCACTATTGCGGAGAGATAATAAGTTTCTTGGTTTGAGCTCTAACGTTTCTAGTTGCGAGAAAACTCAATGCAAAGTTGCGAAATTTTGTGTCAGTGCGCTTTCAAGAGTATTACAATCTGCTGAGCCAAATTCAAAAAATGTCCTTCATATTATAGCATAAAAAGAACTTTGGGCCGATTCTGCAGTTGTGAGAAATCGATGTTTAAAATTTTATTTCTATAGTTGCCTTTATCATAGAAAATATTTAACTAAGTTTGCTCGTTTCGTAAACTCATCTGAATGTACTGATTACATATAAGCTTAAAAACGATGGGATCAAGTAAACAATCTCCCCCCCAAATTCTCAAGTAAACTATCTCCCCCCCAACGCTATAAATCTTTCAGAACTTAACCAATTTAGCTCAAATTTTGTGTGGATGCATTCCAACACATGTCTGATTGATTGGTAATAAAATTTTAAAATTTTAAAAAATTTGAATTTTTAAGTTTTTTAAGGGGGGACCAAGGGGTATCAAAAAATTTTTTGTCGTCAATTTTGCTGAAACATTGTGTATAGGGGTTTTCGGGCTCGTAGAACACGAATCTGAAGTCGGTTTTTCGATTCAGCTTTTCGTTAGCTCAGTATAAGCTAAAGTAGTAAGCTTAAGATGTAAGCTTGTACTGAACCAACGAAAAGCTGAATCAAAAACCGACTTCAGATTCCTGTTCTACGACCCCGAAAACTCCTATACACAATGTTTCAGCAAAATTGACGACAAAAAATTTTTTGATTCCCCTTGGTCCCCCCTTAAAAAACTTAAAAATTCAAATTTTTTAAAATTTTAAAATTTTATTACCAATCAATCAGACATGTGTTGGAATGCATCCACACAAAATTTGAGCTAAATTGGTTAAGTTTTTATAAAGTTAACATCAAGTAAACTATCTCCCCCCCCAATTGAGGCTGGGGGGGGGGGAGATTGTTTACTTGATCCAAACGATGTTTAACGTTCTTTCCAACTCCCAAAATTGCGAAAGTTACAGCGTTTTAAAAAAATCACCACAGCAGTGCAGCACAAAAACATACCTGCACACCTTAAATAACCGGGGCCGCGTTGCAAAAGTTCTTACCTAGTCAAGAAATGCTCCGAGGATCAGCTCAGGTGGTCACTTAGAAGAATCGGGTCTCAAATGATTTTGCTGACATCCACTCCCAATCTTTCTCCTAAAGTTGAGAGCAGCGCCAGCTAAACTTAGTAGAAATCTAGTAGAAACGAGGCATCCTAACTCCCTTCTAATCTCTTGTAACGATGCCCAGAAGTACAGCAACTTGAAGCTTCGTGTGTGTTTTCCTAAGGGCGTTAACAGATATACAGCTGGGTTAGGATTAACCAAGGAACGGTGAAGTGATTTCCTGTTTTCGAGTCCCACAGAAAACGTTTCTCCATTACAGTAACCTATGGCCGGAGCACTTTGCTGTACCTTTGTTGTAAAGCTTAGGTTAAAAATTTTGATTTTTTCGACGCGTTTTTGCAATCACTTGCAATATTTCAATGAAACAGCCTGCAGCAGGTTAAGTTAGGCAAGACTATTGCATCCACATTCCAAACAGTGTAAAAGTCATACTTTCCCAATTACCGACGATTCGCTAAATTTGATCATCGTAGGCGAGGGATACATTTTACTGAGATTGCTGAATTTGAATTCAGTAATTTTCAGAGTAAGCTACGTAGTCAATAAAACTGTGATAAATAAATTTAACCTCCGTACTTTATTAGTGGAAATAAATGGAAATTAACTTAGCAAAAGTATTGTTATGGTGTCTGCTCATAGTGTGTCACCATCTTGTATCACCATCTGTTCTTAGTTCATAAGGCAAGCCACAAGAAGCTAATAATTAATTGCTAGTTTGCATATTTTGCAACAGTATATTTTAAAGTGAACATCAGAATTACACAAACTTTCAATTTTCAAAGCAAATTACTGCCACACAGCTATGAATGAATATTTTGGTTATTTCTATTTCTTTTGTATATAGCTGTAAATAGTTTTCTTGTATATATTTATTATATTTATTATATTTAATTTTATTTCATTCTCTGCTTTCTTTTTCGCTTACAATGTCAGCTAATGGTAAGACTGATTATTTTTGTCTGAATGGAAATACATACATGCATTCATGTAGAAATATATATTTGCTGATAAAATTGAGCATAACGACAAGTGTCCACCCTATCCAAGTGTCACGGCTATCCCCCCAACAAACGTGCACCCAGAGTTGGAAGTGGACAAGATTTTCAGTGTCCACGTCCACGTTTGTCCACGCAGGTCTTGTCCACGTCCGCCCGCACATGCCCGCATGTCCACGATCTTAAATTTTGTCCACCAGTGCCCACGTTTTGAAACAAAATTTCTTTTAGTAATCCTAGTTTTAATCTATAAAGCCAGGATTTTTAAGAGATTACACTGTTGCTTTTTAGTGTGCTTTTAAGTTGGTGTTTTTTCTGGAAATTCACTTTTTTGCAGAATAAACACGTTATCTTGGGTTTTTGTGTATAAACAGCACATCAAAATCTTGCGAAAATGTCCAATGGCGGGAGACCTGTGGAGCGGGGTCTTCCAGACGTTGAGACTTTTCAAAAATTCCTAAAAATCAGGCCAAAAAACCTGTACTTTTCCAAAGTAGGAAGATATTTGTCCACTCAAAATTGGTAGAAATAAAAGTGTGCATTAGAAGCCAAAATTATTATTTAGAATTTAAAAATGTAATGGTTAATGATTGCTCTAAGAAACGCTGGTATTGGCAACGCTGAGTCGAAATCAAACAGAAGTAAAAATACACATGGATGAAATCATTGCGCTGAAGGCGTAAAATTTTTTTCGAAATAACTTAAAACTTCACTAAAATGAATAAGAACTTGCTTCTTCAGCTAAAAATTTAGTGTTTTTAAATTTTTTGTACTTTTAAAAAGTGCCAAAAACACAAAAGTTAGATTTTCTATAAAACTTGATGAAAGGTTCTTTGAGATGAGTGGCAGGTGTCAGACGTTTCGGATTGGAATTTCCCTCATTCCTCCCATGCAATAATAATGAAAAATCCCTGTAATAAAATTGGCTTTCAAACTTTTAATTTTTGTTATTAAAATATCTATAAAATTTAAACACCGTTTGTCACAAAACAACAACGATAACAATAAAACGGTTTTTGAATATGGATTTCTCGAAGTGTCGCAAAGCTAAAGAAAAGGACCAGTTCAGGCTTCAAAAGAAATGTCTTCCCCGAGGGCTATTTTCTCTGAAATAGTTTAATGTAATGTAATTAATTAAGATCAAGATTTTGAGAAAAATATAAATTTTGTCTGATTTTCATCAAAATTTTCAAGTTTGGACGATTATTTTTCTTGAACAGAATAACAAAACGCAAAACAATGAAAAACTGCCTTCGGTAATTGTCTCAGAAATGCAAAGCCGTTTTTAATTGATTGTATTAGTTGAGAGAAATCTGTGTTCCAAACAATCTGGTTGCGATTTTCAAAATTTCACATTTTCGTTGGTGTACTGTAGAGGCTGAGAACTCTCCATTGAACCAAGAGTACATAATACATAAGAGTATGACAGCAGTCATACTCTATGTATTATAAGCGTGACACATCCTCTGCACGCTAACGGCTGACTCCCCCCGCAAATTGGACCCTTCACTTCAAAAAATTTTAGCCGCTATGAATGTGTTCTAAAGCTCGAAACAGACACAAAACTCGCGCACGTAGTGCTTGTGTTTTCGAGCTTTAGCACACAAGCATAGAGCGAGTGAGCGTACCCCCGTTTCGACTGGGTACTACTAGTTTGCGGGGGGGTCACTGGGGTCCAATTTGCGGAGGGGTCAGCCGTTAGCGTGCAGAGGATGTGCAAGCTGATAATACATAGAGTATGCCAGCTGTCATACTCTTATGTATTATGTACTCTTGATTGAACATAACGTGTCCTTTAGGACTACAAATAATGGACAATACTTGATCGACGGACCAGCGCTGTTGCAGTTGTCGAAATCTTGCAATATTTGGTTTTTCGAAGAATAGCTAGTTTTAGGAACTCGAAAATCAATTTTCGCTGTTGTCTCTTAAGGTGCTGGTTCGGGTTCGTGTATTTTTGGGCTTTAAAAGCGCAATTGTCGTTGAAATTTATTCAAATTTGCTACAATTACATTATTTACCCTATAAAACATGTTAGAAAAGTCGCGGCTTGAAAATTTGAGTTTTGGAGAAATTGGCTTGATTCCGCCATAGCTTGCATTGTGACCACCCTACGTGGATGAACGTATAGTAATTCGAATTCTCTCACCAAGACCTACAACTTTGCTCTTGAGAGTTTTATTCGATTCCTTAAGGTTTAAGAGATAACAGCGAAAATTGATTTTCGAGGTCCAAAACCGGCCATTTTTCGGAAAATCAAATATTGCAAGATTTCGACAGCTTCAACAGCGCTGGTCCGTCGATCAAGTATTGTTCATATTTGTGGTCCTAAAGGACATCTTATGCCCAAAGGAGAGCTCTCTGCGGTATCTCTGCCGGCGCACAGCAGCGAAAATGTGAAATTTTGAAAATCGCAACTAGATTGTTTTGAACACGGATTTCTCTCAGCTCATGCAATCAATTAAAAAACGGCTTTACACACGTATTTTTGAGACAATTGCCGAGGGTTATTTTTCATGGTTTTGCATTTTGACTTTCAGTTCGAAAAAAATAAGCGTCCAAACTTGAAAATTTTGACGAAAATCGGACAAAATTTACTTTTTTCTCAAAATCTTGAGCTTCTTTACTCGTTAAACAATTTCAGAAAAAATAGCCCTCGGCAAGACGTTTCTTTTGAAATCTGAACTGGTCGTTTTTCGTTAACTTTCCCACACTTCGAGAAATCCATGTTCAAAAATTGTTTTCATGTTATTGCAAGTCGTTGTTCAAATATCATGTTGTTCAAGCCGAAGAGTTGAAATGAGACAGCTATACTGTACCTAGTTGTAACAAGCACATTCTAAGCTTTAAAATGATATAAAAATTATTGTTGAACTCCAAAAATTGAGCAAATTACAGTCTTTCAAAAGTTTGCTGCAAATACCCGAACCAGCACCTTAAGGTGCTGGTTTCCTTTCGGGTATTTTTGACTCATACGACTTTAATCCTTTATGTAATTAGCTGAAACTTTCGAAATAACCTGTTTTCGTGCTCTTTAACATTCTGGGAGCAGTCCCGCATTGTTAGGTCAAAAGATAAAAAATTTCTCGTTTGTGCCACTATTCTCTCAGTACGCAGTCGATACACCGGATTGGTTGTTATGGCCGAAAGAGGACACCGAAATGAACATTTTTGCTTTTACAACCTTTGAGCTATCTCCAGTGGTTAAGTCAGTATAATCAAAAAACTATTTTAGGCAAAAAATAGCCATTTTCGAGGAAATCAGTTTTTTGTTATATAACGTAATGTAATGTAACTGCAGTAAATTTGAATAAATTTCAACGACTTGCGCTTTTAAAGCCAAAAAACACGCTAACCCGAACCAGCATCTTAAGCATTGTAATTATTATGAAAAATATGTTCATTATGGTTCCTTTTCCCAGCAAACATCAAGTACGTAATAAAGTATCACACATCAAGGAGTAGGCTATATTATTAAAGCGATTTAAAATGAAATGAGGTCAGCAAAGCTAAAAAGTCACATAAAATGATGTCAGCACAATAAAATATAACAATGGAAAACTAAAAATAGCCAACATAAAAACGATTATATAAAGCTCGGTTGAATTTTAACGCTTTTTAAAATTTTGTCCACATTTGTCCACGTTTGTCCACGTGGACAAACCTTCTGTCCATGTCCACTGGACCCGCGGGTACTCGCGGGTACCCGCGGGTACCCGCGTCCACCTTCCAACACTGCGTGCACCTAGTGACCCTCCCCACACAGTCATCCATACAATCAGCCGTTAGCGCGCAGAGCATGTACCTGCAGCTGATAACAGAAAGCCTGCCAGCTGTCACACTCTTATCTACCATGTACCCTTGGTGATACCTTAAAGCAACTGGTTATATCTTAATCTAATTTCATATTCTAATGTTCCAGTCAATCTTTATTAGCAGTTTCGGACTAACCTTAAGTTTGCCATACTAAACAAAGCTAAAGTTAAACTTGAGACTTAAGTTTAACTTAAGCTATACCTTTGTCGTGAGAAAATTAATTAGCAGATCTATAGTTCATTATTTATTATTGCTTCTTTTACCGGGCCACGCCGTGTAATGGTAATGTTATCTGTTCAAACAATATATAATTAAGCAACTAATCCATCCAAATATTTAATAATAAAAGAGATTATATAAATAAAAACAAATAAATCATAAAAGTCTCCACTAAGTGTACATTAAACCAGCACATGGCTTATGTCCATGTTTATGTCCACCCCTAGACTGTTTGACCACTCTCTTTTAGAAATATTCCAATAGAAACTACAGGAATCATTTCTGTAGATGATGAATACAAGACTTAACCTGCATTTGTAGTAATACAGGTTAATATTGCAATTTCTATAGGAAATCGGTAGTAGTCTTTACCTGTAGTTTTCAGTGATTTACAGGTTTACTCTACAGGTTTACTATTCGATACCCTGGAAAATCTACAAAAGCTACTTTAGTGGAAAACACAGGAAGCTCCGCCAGTGACTGACCGCACAGGAGCACTTTGTAGAAAATTATAACAATTCCTGTAATTTCTACAGGAGTCTTTTTGTAAGAGTGCACTTATCCAAAATGGAGACAGGTCTTTGCTTGTCGAAATCATTTGCGCTTCCCCCCCCAACCCTGACTTTAGTTTTTAGAAACGCAGCAGTAAGGAAACAAGTTTAAGTAACTGTGGGGTGCAAAAGGCTATCGGGAACAAAGCGAACTACGAGAATCCCGCCAAAACCAGCGCGAGTAGGTTACGTTTTCGGTATACGAGTGAGTATAAACCAAATTCCAGATCTCGTGCATTTTTTCAGTATACCTATTGCAACTTTTGATTTTTTGGTCAATAATTTTAAAATTGAGCTGATGAATTCAAAAACTCAAAATTCTTAGAACTTTTAAGAAATTCAAATTTCTAGTAGGTAAGGGAATGCCAAGGAATCAAAAATTTTCTTATTCAAATAAGCTGCCGATTCTACTGAAAACCTGCATATACGCGTTTTCTGTGATGCTCAGCACGAATTTGAAATCCGTCCTTCGATTCAGCTTCTCGTTAGCTCGGTGGCAGCTCAAGAGCTAAGCTTAGTATGTAAGCTTATGTTAGGCTAAGTAAAATTTGAATCGAAAAAAAGGATTTCCAATTCGTGCCCAGCGTCCCAGAAAACCCGTATATCGAAACTTTCAGTCGAAATCGGAAAAAAATTGTTGATCAACTTGGTCACCCTCTCATCAACTTAAAATTGTAACTTTTTCAAATTCTCTAAAGCTATTGAGTATATATTTGAATTCATCTAACTCCAGTGTACTTCTCTTCTACACAAATTTTTTAAGCTATTGGTCAAAAATCAAAAGCTAAGGCTGAGGAATTCAAAATTTTGAAGTACCTAACAAATAATTGAATAAGGTGGTTGTCGGGTGTCGGCCTGACTTGGCCAACCGCTCTCAGACAGTCGTCCAAGCCAAGTCAAGTTTCTTGTCTGATCAGATGACCTCGCTCTTGTAGTGACTCTAGCTGCTGACCCGGTGACCCGGTTTCATATAAACTTCTTCTACAGTTTGGACAAACAAAAGGTGAATAATTCACGGAACTATCCTGTAGAGAACAATTAAGTGACCAGGGGCCAATGTTATCAACGTTTATCTCGCAAATCCGGGTTATCTTTAACATATGAAGTTGACCCGGTTAGCGACTAACCCGGGTTTGGGTGTTGATAACATCAGCCCCAGATGACAGAACAAGCTTGATACAATCCTTGCTCATCCGTGGCTGCGTTGGCAGATCGCTCACACTGGAAACGGAAGTTGTGGGATCGAATCCCCTCTGAATCTTGGGAATTTCGTAGTAGCATTTTGCAATCTTTTCTAAATTTTCCTCAGTAGTCGATCTTTAATGCATGTCTAAATCTTTAGTCTAAACACATTCCCAAAAGCTTCAGTAACCTTTGTGCTTGATCTTTTAACGCAAAATGTGGCAGCAAATCGCTTAATACTCAGCACGACTGCAGTAATCGGTGATTGCAGCAAACGCTCGTCATTGTCAGGAATTTAATTGAATTCCGCTGAATTGCTAAGCTAATTTGCATAATTATGAAGGCTATGAAGCTATGAAGGCGAATAACATCTAAAGCTTCTTTCAATTATCACAATCAATTCTATCATAAGAACAGCTTTATGCAATTTTCCAGTTTTTTCTTTATCTTTGTAAATTTCTGTACATAGTGTTCCTGTATATATTTAATTTATTTATTTCACTCTTTATTCTTTAACCCTTTCTATATTTCCTTGTTCATTATGGCCTTTAATGGTAAGAATTTGATTGCCTAGATACCAGCATTTTTATTCGCTGCAAATTTTAATTTTAAATAATCTAGTTAAGTGTTAGTTTAAATTAAGTTAAATCTAGTTATATAATTTTTCTGTTCACTATTAATTATTTGATTATTCTCTCAAAGAGTCATTAGCTTGGTATGAACAAAAGTACATATGAGTGTGCCAGTAAGCAAGCTCTCTGTTACCAGAGTTAAATTTATGCTCTGTTCGGTAAGGACTGACCCCACCTCGTAAATTGGACCCATCACTTCACAGAAATTTTATTTTTAAATAATTTTAATTTTATAGTAATTTAAATTTGACCAAAATTATATCTGCTTGCATTTCTGTGTGCGTCAGACTTCACTTACACACTCTTAGAAAGACTCCTGTACAGGAATTCTTGTAGTTTTCTACAAAAGCGCTCCTGTGCGTCCAGTCACTATAGCTCCTTGTATTTGCCACAAGCGTTACGTTTCCGAACTTTGTTCCGAAAGATTTTGCCTTCAAGAGAACCGCTCTACGACTTTGACTGGGCCTAATTTAGGCCGTGTCATGTGCAGTGTAGACGAAATGTTCACTTGCTAAGTTCGAGTAAAGTTTTCCATAACTTTTGTATTTATACCGAGCTCTCGAGTATTGAATACTACAAGAAAGTCCTGTAGAAAACACAAAAAACCTGTACTTTTTACAGGAGTTTCCTATAGAAAATACTAAAGAAACCTGTAGCTTTTTCGAATTTTTTCGACAATGCCTAAGTCAGATAACAAACCTGTAGCCTTTACAAGACAAAACTTGTAATTTTCACTGGCGCGACCTATTAATAGAAAAGGGAAGCAGGTGCGGGGGAGGGGCGGCCGCTCTTATATACTCAGTTTAACTAGCGTATCGAGTAATAACCTGTAGAGTAAACCTGTAAACCAGTGAAAACTACACGTTTCATTTGTACTGAATACTAGTGTATCTTGTAATCCATTCTACCCAAGCATTTCTGTTATTTATTAATTTATTTCATAAAACCATGGTGAATATCAGTCATAGTTAAGCTTATCGAGGTGGTCATGGAGCAGTGTGTATGCGAACCGAATATTTAATTTGCTTAGGCAAAATATACAAGGTTTTCAGATTTCAAACTTTTCTGAAAACACCGGGTAAAGGCAAGGTGTACCGTTTCAGCAGAACGTGCACATATTGTTAGACAGAGCATTTTTGTGAGAGAATTGTTGAGTTGGTAGTTTCAGTTAGTTAGATCAGGCTCAGGTCAAGCTGATTTAAGGTGGTGACTCCTTTTGGACGTGTATTGTTAATTGACGACCCAAACCAAGACGAAATTTGATGAAACCTTCCAAAATATGTAGTTTTAGCATTCTAACACCCCCCGCGCCCTTTAATCCCGCTGCAAACAATCGAGGTCTTCGTTCTGGTCAGTTTTTGTCCCTTTTTGACAGATAGACAGCAGCAGCATAGCTATGATTATATTCGAAAGATCTTGTTATGCTCTATATGTTTTGCTTTAGGAAGTAATTTTCTAGCTTTTCGCTGTAGTGAGATATTCTCTTGATATTACCAATTCTCTTATTTTGCGTCCAAATCTTGCCACTTTTGCAGAAGTCAATGTAATCAATTGTTTCTTGAGCCATGCAAACAGTATAATTATACTAAGTCGTCAATTTGAGGGTTTCGCAGATGTTTCTATCTGCTATCCTATAGGCTGGTGTCACAAAAAATTTTTGCATAAACACGACCAAATTTTTTCAGCGAGCCTTTGGAGCCTTTAGTATGCATGCTAGATGCTTGTCACTTTGCAGATGCGTTTTACACAAAAGTACCCCGGGACTGTTTTTAGTTGCCCTGTTTGCTGCTTTCTAGCTAAAGCGGTCGCTTGCCAAAGTCGGGAAAAAGTAGGCAAAAACCAGGTTGCGCATACATTTTAGCCAATTTCTCCATTGCTAAGAGCGATTTCATACCAACCCAAGGTTCCCCAGGTAGATAGAGGTATCGAATGATATAGTCAATGTCTTTGGAAAAATTTACTTCAGTCTACAAAACAATTTGAAAAATTGTACTTTTTCAAAAATCCGTTAATTTTTTTGAAATCTAAAATTAGTATCACTGTATTCATTAGAAAGAGAAAATGTTAAGCTCCATTTTGATATATATTAAAACGGCTTCTTAACTCCAAGTAATGAATTTTCCAAAATGGCTCACCAAATTAATTGGCCCAATCTTCACGGTATTAAGCCAGGCATTTGTGATGCCCTTTAGATAGCTTTAAGATTTTTGTCGCAAACAAATGTTGCAATCAAAGAGTCGTGCACGAACTCCGACTCATCAACAAAGGTTGATGCGACAACTCAGTTGGCAGAGTGTTTGACAAGTGCGCTAAATGTCGCGGGTTCGAATTACAGCGGGAGGTCCGCATTCTTCGGCCTTGCGGACAGCAGCCAATCAGATTGCAGGGATCACGTTATCGGGTGGCCCAGCTTTAGGAAACGTTGGAATTCTGTCTAGCGGGGGAACATTCGCGTATTCTGGTCGGAGTCTCTCGAAACTAAGCTGAGAAGAAAGTAGGCTGGTGATCTCTTGTTGTGTATTTATTACTGTTTATTAATTAATTGCACTCTTGCTAAAACTACATTTATCAACTGCTAATGCTCTGTACGCGTGGTTCTGAGAGACCCCAAAAAGTGCGTCATATAAACGTGGCTTTGGTCGTGGCAAATTTATGCCTCCTTTTAAAGTTGGCTATCAAATATATACTAAAATCAAATTTTGACGACATGACCTGTATGTTGGTCGATTGCTGATACATGGCTCTGCAGGAGTGTGACAGCTGGAAAACTTTGCTGTCTGATACTGCATAGTTGTTGTTGCTAAGTCTTCCGGGATTGGCAAGCAGCGTGGCAAATTTTAATGCTCAATAAGCATCTTGGCAAGATTCGGACCTCTAACATTGCGGTCCTGAGGTGGGAATCGAATCCGCAACTTTCGGTTTACCAATCCAACGTTCTATCGATTGTGACACTGAAGGTTGCATTCGGAATTCAATCAGATTAAACCCTCCCCCAATTAATCAACTAGTGAGAACCGAAAGGTCAGCTTGCATTACCAAGAGCTTGGTTGACCCCTCCCCCACTTATTTCTGCGGTTCAACTAGTTATGCTCCCAATGTAGGATAACACTTTGAAACAGTACTAGCTTAGAAGAACCTAGTTGTGTTAATCCCCCTCAGTTAGGTTCATGCACATTGCAGTGGGATGTTTGACAGTAATCTCGCTCCAATTGCAGTGCATTGCATTTGCACTTGTGCATTGTAAGTTTGTACACACTGGTTTCGAATTCCGGTTTCAGCTCATTTCATTGAAGCACCTGTGGCTCAGCTTAGTTAGAGCGTCTGCGCGCTGAGCAGGAGACTGCGGGTTGGAGTCCCGCCAGGTGCCCCATTTTTCCAGTGCTTGGTGTTGTGCAACTTTCTTTCCTTCCTTAATTAGGAAAGCACGGTGCTGTAACAGGCTTGATGCAATCTTTGACTTTGCTTGGCTGCATTAGACGACTGTTCAGACTGGAAACGAAAGGTTGTGGCTTTGAAACCTCGGAAATACCTGAGATTAGTCTTGTCACGGTTTCAATTTCTGCTGATATTCAAGAGAGAAAGTCTACACCTCTTGTCTACACTTAATGCATTAGCATTCGGTATATAACTTAAGATGTCAGTTACCTGTACAGTGCAAAGACGAACAAATACATTTATAGCATATATTAGCTTGTCTCAACTGCTGCAAGCTTTACCACTTAATTTTTAACGGAAAATTTCTGTTGTAAATGGTTCAAGACTCTAGATGATTGGAATATTCCGTAGATTTTTTTGCATCGGACGGAAAGATTAATCTCAGCAAAATTCCTAAGCTTAAGACGATTTCTTAGGATTAATTTGCATATTTAAGTAACAACTAGCAAGATTTAATAAAATTGAGAAATTATGTCACTTGATAAAGTTTATGCTATCACAACAGCTGATTATGAGATATATGTTTAATTCTTTTATTTCCTGTATATTCTGTAAATAAGTTTTCTGTAAATATTTAGTATTATTATATTTTTTATTTCATTACTGATTCTTACTTTTCTGTTTTCGATGGCCTTCAATGGTAAGAATAATTAAGATTTTTATTTTCTATTTTCGCTTCATATAGATTTTTAATTACAGCAGATTTTATTTAATTTAATTTAATTAGCTTTACATAAAACGAAAAAATGGTTTAAGCGCAGATCCTGCCATTATATTTGTATTTTATCACGATTGAGAATTATTTAGATTATTATATATAAATTAACTTTAACCTGGTTTAACTTTCATTCATCCATTGAGACATGTATTTTATTTCATTTAAAATCATCCCAAATACCTAAGCTTAAACCTATGTAATCTGTTTCTCAAGTTTCATCTACTTCAAACTTTAATAATTTTTTCAAAACGAAACCAACATTTTCAGTGTTTCGACCAGAATACGCGAATGTTTTCTCGTTTGAGGTGACGGTTTCCACTACAATCATTCCCGCTAGGAGAACGGGGTCCGCCAGAAACCAGTCAGGTTGCAGAAACTCCTTTTTCTTGGAGAGGAAATAGGTTAGGGTTAGTTGGAGGTAAGATGAAGAAAATCTCTGCAACATGATTGGCCTTTAGCTGCCTTTCATCCGCCGACCAGTAATGAATATTTAGTGGTGGACTAGAGGCCTGCATTACGGCCGGCCCGGCCCGGCCCGGCCCCGAGCGGGCCGACGGCAAAAGTTAACGGGCCGGGCCGGGCCGCGGGCCGAAACTCACAGGCCGGGCCGGGCCACGGGCCGAGTTTTCGGTCTGCTCCCATAATTTTTGCCAGATTGTACTGAAGAAAAATAACTCAAATGTTTAGTTTGAAAGAATTTTGTGCTTTTTTATCTCGTTTCTTACTTTTCAGGAACTAGTTTCAGTATTTTCATATCATATTAGTGTTACTGTGTATTCTGTTTAAGTTAAAAAGTCGTCTAAATTGTTAAATGAATGCTGAATATCCTTCAAACTTTAACGTTATCTGTATAATCAGTATGCTTATGCTCATTTCTTGAGGCCCAGTCAAAAAATAATCATTTCAGACGTTTCCCAGCACAACCCTGTGGTTCAAAACATTCGGAACAAGCACTTCAAACTGTTAAAATTCGGAACAATCAATTTAAACTGTTAATCGCAAAAGTTGGTGCTCAAATTTAATGTCAAACCTCTCAATTCATTGATTTTATTGCGACTACATTAGAAAAACTTCAAACTGAATTTCAATAAAAAATTTTGGAATTCTTTGAAATTTTGCACTTTCTGAAAAAATGAAAATTTTCGCGGGCCGGGCCGGGCGGGCCGAAAAATCTGACTGGCCGGGCCGAGCGGGCCGAAACCTTTCAGGGGCCCGGGCCGGGCGGGCCAGCAAAAATTTTCCACGGGCCGGGCCGGGCCGGGCCGCAAAAATTCGGCCCGTGCAGGTCTCTATAGTGGACCAAGAAAAAGTTTCCATTTAGAAAGTTTTCTGGGCAACCAATCAGATTTTTGAAATCCCCTTCTTCGTGAGAAAAGGAGGCAAGGAACCTAGGATGACAAAAAGCAAACTTCTTCCCGAAGCCGAGACCGTATGCAATGTGGAGATCTTTAGATCTCTAGTGTGGAGACCTGCTGCTGTAACTAGTGTTGATCCGAAGACGGTTTTTGCCTCGGCCGGCCGGAGGTCGAATGAACCAGTTTTGCCCTATTGTTGGTACATTTTGCAAAAAGGTTTTGCATTAAATGATGCATACAGCTACTCCTGGTTTTGTATACAAATAATATCACGTACTGTACTTGCTCAGAGGATAGGTCGGCCGTCGGCCGGTAGTTTCTTTCCCGTACAGATGGTTGGCCGGTCTGCCAGCCGGTTTGTCTTCGGCCGGCTAACAACCTTAGCTCTAATATTCCATTGTGCACAGTTAATAGTTAGTTAATGTTTGACGGAACTTTGCATTTTCGAAAAGTCTCTTTGTTAAAATTTTTTATTAATCGCTTCATTAGCCGACCTCCATTGGTTAGCGGGCCTGGGCCGGGCCGAGCCGGGCCGAGAAATTTTTTAACTGCGGGCCGGAGCGGGCCGACACGGGCCGGATCAGCTCCCGATAATTTTGTAAAATCACTAAAATTAGCTACACATTTACTAATTCTGGTTATTTTATTGCAAAATTTAACATTTCGTAGCATAATTAACCTTTCCATCTTACATTCAAGCCTTTGAAATAATATTGTTAGTAAAACTTCGGCATATTTCTGTCGACGGGCCGGACCGGGCCGAGCAAACGTTTGCAGCGGGCCAGGCCGGGCCAGGCCGTAAAAATCCGGCCCGTGCTCATATCTACTGCAAGATTTAGTCATTACTAGTGAAACTTAATTGCTATATACCTCTTGACGGTTTCACCAGGATTGAGCTAAGTTAGTTAATTAACCGTTGCTAAGTTAATTGGCATTAATTAGGTTATTTCACAGTTTGATTTCACATCCAGTTTTAATTTAAATCTTGTAATTAATTTAAATTTTACTTAATCTTCCAAATATCTAGGTGCTCAACGATAGCTCAGAGTTGGTCGCGGGCCGGATTTTTTCTACCCGCCCCCGCCCGCGGCCCGCAGACAAGTAATACCCTCAAAATTTTTTCGCTCAACTCATGTGGAAAACTAAATTTAAACAGCACTTTTCGTTTTATTAGGTGTTTCTACGTTATCACTGACTTTGTTAGTGCGAAACACTTTGAAACAATCACAAAACTTGTTGCAAGCAAATAATTCATAGATTTTTCGAAAACTAAATCAAATAAACGAAAAATGAAGTATTCTTTTCTTGATGACATTACAAACATTTTGATATTTTAAGATGGTGTCTAAGACTTGGAGCAGAAACAGGAATCGGAACAGCAATAGAATAATAAAAACTGACTTCAGGAACAAGAACAGGAGTGGAATGGGACCTAAATATCAGGAACAAGAACACCAAATCAAAAAGCTCAGAAGATCCCAAGGTTAAAAAATCAGGATCACTGGATCATTGCACTGCCTGCGTTCATGCATCTATGTATGTAGATATGCGGAATTATTTTACGAATACGAATTTTGTATATTGTCCAATAACCCACAGGCTCAAATATAGCTTAAGGTGAACATTGCGGTTTTAAAATAGACCCCTGTTCGAAATTATGGACTCCATTGCCTGTTACTAAAATTAAACTATAATTCTTGTTGCTACAAACAAACCTCTGTGTTTGATCCTGCTCCTGAAAATAGATTTCCTCCCGGTTCCTAAAAATACGTCTCCGTTCCTGTGCGTGTTCTTAAATTGAAATCAGTTTTGCTCCCATTCCCAAAATTAGACTTCCTAGAATTAGACCAGAGAGAATGAGTGCTGCCGGGATGACTGGTCCGCATTTTATTCACCGATGCAGCAAAGAAACTCGATTGTATCTCTGAAGACTGTCAAAATTAAGTGAGAAGTCAAAATGCAAATGCAGCATGTTCTATTAACTATTAAAGTTTACTTAGATTTTAGGACAAAAATAGTTTAACTTTTCAGGTTAGGCGAGGGTAGTGCGGGTACTGAAATTTGCTAATACCCGCCCCGCCCTGCCCCGCCCCGCGGGTACCAGCGGGTACCCGCGGCCCGCGACCAACTCTGCGATAGCTCTCCGTATCAAAAGTAAACTAAAAATTAAGAATTAATCATCTATATACGGTAACTTTTTAATTAAGCATGTTTATTGCGTGTTTCCGAAATAGAATTCCTTGAATGGATTTCCTCCCACTGAATTTAGATTTGGAAATTTCTGCCATAAAAGCTCATTTGCATAAAGTTGAACTAGAAATCAAAATTATAACCTGAATCCTTTGAAATCTGTTCAATTCTATCAAATACTTTCTCATCTACGCATTTTATGAAATTTAATTTTCTACCATTATCTTGTATATTTTGTAAATAGTTAAACTGTACATTTTTATTTTGATGATTTTTAATGTCTTCTTTATCTTCTTCTAGTTCTGGTGAGTCAATATAATTAGTAATGTTGGTTCATGATTTGAAAAACATTTTATTTACTAAGTAAAAATTGATCACAATAAAAGCCATGCACGACTAATGTTATATATTGCATTTAGATTTATTAATTTAATTAATCTAATTTAATTAATTTACGCATTGTTATTTGTTCTTTTTTCTGCATTTAACTTGCAGTTGCTTGCAGAGCTTAGTCATCAGAAATGATGCAAAATAGAACCAACCCGCTTGCTCGAATTTTACTAAATTTAATATTTTCATCGCTTATCAGATTTATATCCCATTTTCAAATTTTGAAAACGAATTATTTGTAGGTATTACATCTTCATTTGAATAAATCTATGCCGGATTACTAACAGCCCTTGTTCTTTTATGTGGAACTTTTAAGTAAAGCTTTAAATTTAAATGAATTCAAATTAAATTTATATTAAAATATTAAATTCTAGAGTTAGTGTTGATATTTAATGAAGATCGATAACTAGCCATTTTGGTACACATAGGATTACCAGCTCATACATTCATTCATATTCATCATCTAATTACTCTTAGCTTGATTTAGTCTTAAATTTTCGTAACTTTGAAATTTTAAAATTTGCTGTAATGAAAAGTTAAATTGGATTTCGTTCTGCTGGTTGTCTGTCATTTGCACTAAAGCGTTAATCACTCGGTAATGAACTCAAAGCGACTCATCATTTGCAAGAGTACATAATAACTAACAGTGTGACTGAGGATGGGACATGCACCACAACGGCTGACCTGACGCCCGACACTAATTGGACCCGAGTGACCCAACCACACAAGTCAGTATAAATCCGGTGGAAACGAGGGTACGCTCAGTCGCTGATTACACCGGTTGAATAGTGTTACTGGTTGGCCATTTTGTGTTTTGGAGCTCGGAAACCCGGCCTACCGCCTATCTGGGGACGACCCGTCAACGCCTTTTGCAAAAGGGGGCCGGTTCCACTAGAACCGGTTGGAACCGGAACCGGAACCGGAACCGGAACCGAACCGGAAGGATTTTTAGAACCGGAACCGGAACCGGAACCGGTGGAATTTGGAACCGGCCGGTTCCAGGCTCAAAAATTGAGCTTGAAGTAAGATTTTTAGCAAATGTAAAATTTGCAATATTTGGATTTTGGGCCTGGATCTCATAATCTAGCAGCATTTGATTCTGATTCATGATTTTCTTGTCTCTGCAGTTGAAGCTGGGAACTGCGATGGCACGAATGTAGAATCATTAGCGAATAATTCGAAATCGGCGATTACTACATACGAATAGTTGTGTACATTTCAAGAAGACTTAACGAATAGCTCGATGAACGAATATTCTAAATATTTGTTCATTCTCACTTAGTTAATTGCTTTAATATTAATACGTAAGATTTTCGTATTTATTGCAGGATTTCGACTCAAGCTAAACTGAATCTAAAATGACCAAAATGTGTTGATGGTAGTACGTGCAGCAAACTTTGAAAGACTATTATTCAATTTTTGGAGTTCAATGATAATTTTTTAAATCATTTTTACGCCCGATTGCACCAAATCGGACTAAGTTAGCTCGGTGTTAGCTTAACACCGAGCCAACTCGGTGTTAGCTATTCTGCACCTGAGCTACAGCTTAGGGTTAAAGTTAGGCCGTTGCACCAACTGAGGTCTTGTCAAAGCTGCAGCTCAGGGTTATCTTTAACCAATAAGATTCGTTTCTTTAGTCAATGTATCCAATCATCATTTGTCAAGGTTAGCTGGCGCCTAATTGAACCTTGAGGTTAGCTCCGAACTAAGTCTTAAATCTCCTCAAATCTGAGCTCAAGGCTAAAACTGAAGTAGTGGATCGAATCTCTGGAGGAACATTCAAAACTAAAGTGCGAAAATCTTTTTCTAAAAAATATGAAACATGTATAAACAATAGTTTGAACAGCCCGTGACGAACTTTTCCGAAAAACGAAAGCAGAAATCTTATAAATTGAGTTAGTCCTCAGTTAATCCTGATAGGACTCAGGATTAAGTTTCTGCCGCTAAAGACCAAGTTAGTTCGGAGTTAACCTCGAGGTTAACTTAACCTGATTTGGTGCAACGGATTAACTGAGAATTATCAGGTTAACTCCGAGTTAACCTTGAGGTTAGCTTAAGGTGGTGATTCCCTTTGGTCACATAAAGTTTACACCACTATTACTCATTCATTACTTGGAGTTAAGAAGCCATTTTTATATCAAAATGTAGCTTAACATCTTCTCTTTTTAATGCATGCCACTAAACTAATGTTGCTTTTCTGAAATATTTTTAACACATTTTAGAAGAAGTATAATTTTCCAGAATTTTTGCAGACTCAAGTAAATTTTTTCCAGAGACATCGGTTATATCATTCGATACCTCCATCAAATAGCTGGGGACGATTTTTTATTTATTGTGAAATCGCTCTTCGTTATAGGGAAATAAGCTGAAATGTGAGCGTAACCTGGATTTTGCCTACTTTTTCCAAATTTGTCAAGCGATTACTTTAGCTAGAAAGCAGTAATCGAGGAAACTAAAAAATCGTCCCTGGGTATATTTGTGCCGAACACATTTGATCAGTAGCAGCCCTCCAAATTGTATGGTGAATGCTCCACAATCTTTGGAAGAAAATTGGTCGTGTTTTTGCAAAAACTACATTTTTTATGATAGCAGCCTACAGGATAGCAGTTGGAATACGATCATGCGTCGGATAAGTTGTCCCTTTGAGACCTTCAAATCGACGCCCTTAGTTTGATTTTACGGCTTGCGTAGTTCAAGAAATGTTGGATTATTTGATTTCTGCAAAATGACAAGTTTTCGATGCCTAAACAAGAAAAACGTCTATATCTCACGGTAGAGAAAAGCTAGAAACTTGCTTTAAAAAGCAAAAATGTGAAGCTCAATGAGATCTTTCGAATGAATATAGTCATAATTGTATAGCAAGTGCCAAACGTTCAGAATTTGGGAAAAACCACTGTGACCGGAGATCGCGAATTTTTGAATCGAGATTGCGCGGAGGGTGTTAGAACGCTAAAAGAACTTATTTCGGAAAGTTTCATCAAATTTCATCTTGATTTACGCCGCCAAATAACAATATGTGCCCAAAAGGAATCACCACCTTAACACCGAGCTTACCCTCATTGGTGCAATTCGGTGTAAAGCTTAGTTAAATTTAATAAATTTAATTTAAAGTTACTACAAGTATGTAGAGTACGCCAGTCACAAATCAAATGTTCGACTTGGACATGCGGTCACACGAAAACAAGCTTTGAACAGGGATTGAGTTCTCCATGCGTGGGAAGCTAAAGATTGGCGATCTCAGTTCACGCTACAAAAAGCGTTTCCCGAAGGCTATCTGTTCTGAAATTGCTTAATGAACAAACAAGCTCAATATTTTGAGAAAATGTAATTTTTTTCCAAATTTCGCCAAAAGCATCAAGTTTGGACGCTTGTATTTCTCTCGAACAAAATTAAACACAAAACTTAAAAATTTCTCTGAACAGTTTTCTCAAAAATGTGTGCGTAAAGACGCTATCTAATTGCTGGAATGAGTTGAGAGGAATCCGTGTGCTAAGAATCTAACCACCATGTTCAAAATTTCGTGCTGCTGAGCTCAGGCAGAGATGCTGCGGAGCAGAGAGACCAAACTCGAAAACCAAACCAAATCAAGCCAAAATCAAACAAGCTTTGAAAACCAATTTTCCTTATTATCACTTAAACCGCAAGGAATCGAAGAATACTTTGAAGAGCGAATTTGTAAGTTTTGGTTAGAGCATTCGAAAGACTATAGGTTTGTATACAGTTTTATTTTCATTAATCTCATTACTTTTGCTTCCAAAACGCAGCTTCATATAAGAACGCCTTCAATTATTCTTTAGACCTAAGCTGGAGTCAACATCTCCGAAGAACAATTTAAATTTTGCAGGAGCAGAAACATTTGAAAACTGCTAGTACCTATTTTCCTATTTTTCAGGAACTTCGTTCGTCGTCATAACATCGTCGTCAAAGAGACGTCGGCATAAGTAATCTGTTGTTAGGAACTAAATAAATACTTACATAGAGGTGTGTCTGTGCGAAAGAGCACTAAATTAAATTTTAATATTTCCTATTTTTAAATATATTAACTACATTTAAAATTTCTGGAAACATCTTTCGGAAGCGACCGCAGTTAGTTAAAAGTTGGTTAAAAGAAATTTAAAACTATATAAGCCTTCAGCAATTCTTATAAATTTTTTAAATGTTTTCCTGCTTTTAAGATTTCTTTGGGTTGGTAGGCGCTGTTGATATACCGCGCTGTTTGTTCATTTTTCAAATCCATAATTTCAGGTTATACCATACAGGCATCATAAACATTTTGATACACAGTACCATTGAACAGTCAACTGCCGAAACAATTTTGTTTCTTATGACAAAAGTAAATATTAAAAGTTTCAATGTAGGGTATGGTAGGTTACAAGATGTCCAAAAATGTTCTACAGTAACAAATCGAAAATTGATTCAAAAAATTAAAAAACTGTTGTCTTGGTATGTTTAATCCAATTGATTTATACCATTGCTTCTTCATTTTGATTCTTTAAGCCCTATAGGGGTCTACAACAAATGTTAAATAACAAAGAAAATTATCACTACAAGTTTTGTACTTGGAACCGGGAACCGGAAGCTAGAACCGGAACCGGAACCGGAACCGGAACCGGTACCCTAGAACCGGAACCGGAACCGGTTTCGAAAATCGGAACCGGCCCCAGCTCTACTAGAACCCCGTTTCGACCAGGTATCGAACTGACATGTGGGTAGACAAGCAGGATCCAATTTTTAGGAGCGTCAGCTGTTATCGTGCATATGATGTCCTCTGCCTAAGAGCGTGATGCTTGTCATACTCTTAGCATTATGTACTGTTGGTATTAACTAGATCGGGGAAATAACTGCGCTTATTAGTTAAGTTACGCAGTGGATTGAGAATTCGCTGCAAAACTCATCAATATTATTAGGATTACACCCGCGTACACCAAGAAATATGGGGCGAAAATGGAGGTGTCTCAAATAATTTCTTGGACCGGCTTTATTTACATGAATATACATGTGCCTAGCCAAAAACTACTTGGTCGTCGGTTCTTGGTTGTCTCTCAATAGCTTACCAGGAACCTAGAACCGGTTCGATCCCCGCTTTTCGCGACATCTAATCTAAAGACTTAAAAATTTCCCCTTGCTGATTGGCAAACATCTACGCTTTGGTACAGTGTACAATTAGAAGACATGTTGCGTCAAGTTTGCATGGTATTAGCTTTGCTGTAGCTTTGCTTTGCCGTAAAATTTTTGACGCTCATTCCAAAAGTTTTATTCTTATGCGACCTGGAAGCTAAAATTTGGTTGGAACATACACCCCATTAATGCTGACATCGAAATTTAAATTTGCATTCAACTGGCAAAATTGTGAGATTGTGAGTGACAATTGGAAAGGGCAGGCCAGATAGATCGGCCAAGCTGCTAGGCTATGCTTAAGTGGCCGGTCGCGTAGAGAACACAGGGTAAAGGTCAAACCAGAGCGGAACTGAATCGATTTTACATACTAAACTGTACACCCCTGTTAACAACTGGGAATTTGGACCATAGCCTCTGGAATCTCCTGCGCTCTAACTTTTGCTTTTTCAATCAATAAATACTTAAAAGTTTGTAATTTTGAAAAATTTTAAAAGTTTAGATGGTTGCTAAGGGGGACCGAAAATGTTTGTCCCAGATTTTGCCGAAAAAAATTGCATACAGGTGTTTTCAGGGACTCTGAGCACGAGTTTGAAATAATCTGAAGTCCGTTTTTAGAGATTTTCGGAGCTCAGTAGCAAAAATTGTGAGCTTTATATGGTAGCTTTATGCCGAGCTAACAGAAAGCTGAGTCGAAAGGGCTTTATGTTCTGCTCAGAGCTTTATGTTTACTTAATATTTTCAATTTTTCAAAATTTCAAAATTTTTTTATTTTTTAAATCTTCTGCCGCTGCTCCCATACAAAATTTTAAAGTTTGTGGTCAAAAAATCAAAAGTTATGGCTAGGGGAAAAGCGCCAAAAATGCTTGAACTTTAGAAATGTCCAAATTAGTACACTATGTGCTAGAGAAAAAACATTAACCCTCAACAAAGCTTGGTAGATTTTCAAACGTCCAGAACATTTTTGAACGTAGTGGTCTCTACAGATAATAACGTAATTTGGTCCTTACTGATATCTCCCTTATTTTAATGTTCCGGGTCTACCTCAAATAATGTCTGTTTTTAGCAACACTCCTGTTTAGCATTTTACATAGAGTTGGGCCGGTTCCAATTTTCAAAACCGGTTCCGGTTCCGGTTCCATCCAGGGTACCGGTTGCGTTTCCGGTTCCGGTTCCGGTTCTAGCTTCCAGTTCCCGGTTCCAAGTACAAAATTTGTAGTTACCAGTTTTGCATTATATACCATTTGGTATACGACCCCAAAAGAATATATACAATCAAAATGACAAAGCAATGCTGCAAAACAATTGGGATAAAACGATAATTAACAACTGACAATAAACATCTGTTTTTAGCAACCCCTGTTTAGCAGTCTACACCAACCACCATTCTTCTTATCATTTCACCTTTACCTTCATAAATGTTTAACCTTTGCTGTTGTTTTGTTTATATCAGCGCCATCTGTATTTCAGTCATTACATTAATGTGATTTTTCTTGTTTCAGGATCTCAATCGCCTAGTCGATCTCAACCACCAAATGGATCTCAGGAGCAGGAGGAAGAGCCGGCCCCCATGGAAGTCGACGAGCCTGGTCCGGCCCCCCACCCCGGGACACCGGAGCCCGAAGAAGACCAGCAAGACCAGGAAGGAAGTCCGGTGTCCCTGGCCACTTCTGAGGACGACATCGAGAACTACCTCTCTCGAGTCGACCCAGAAGTGGAGGGCGAGCCTCGCGAGATCCAGACCAGCCCGGAGGAAGGCTCGCCCACGTCCGGTCCCGTTCCGGGGTCGCCCTCCACCAGCGGCCTCAGGACGGGGGAGCAGCGGCCCACGCCTCCACCAGGGCAGCCGTTGCTCGCCGAGGCTCGGGCCGTCACGCCGACGCCACCCGAAGAAGGACCCGAGCCCTCGGTCTGGACGACCCCCTCCGCCCTAGACACTGGATTCCGGGCCACACCATCAGGATCGGCGGAGGGGGAAGGGGTGGCGGAGCGATGCCGGCCAGGCCCCAGTGGCTACCAGCCAAGGAAGAGGGGGTCCGGCTCAACTCCGGCTCCCACGGCCGCTGAGCCGAAGGTATATTTCATAGATTATTGGCTTTCAACTTGTTTAGAATATATCTTTGCTGATATCAAGAGTACATAATTTATAACAGTATGACAACAGGCATACTCTATGCATTATAAGCGTGACACATCCTCTGCACGCTGACGGCTGGCCCCCCCCCCGCAAATCAGACCCCTCACTTCAAAGAAATTCGCGCGCTATGCTGGTGTGTTAAAGCTCAAGGCAGACACAATCTCTGCGCACGTGCTGCTTGTGTTTTCGATCTTGAACACACAAGCACAGAGCGAGTGAGCTTAGCCCCCGTTTCGACTGGGTAATAATTGGGGGGCTCACTGCGATCCAATTTGCGGGGGGGGGGCTGTCGCTAGCGTTCAGAGGATGTGTCAAGCTGATAATACATAGAGTAGGCCTGCTGTCAGACTCTTATGTATTATGTACTCTTGCTGATGTAGAGAGTGAACAAATGTTATAAAAACTTTTGTGCTGCTTGTCTCTATGGTGAAATGTTAGCAGTGATGGAACCGGGACATTTAGGCTTGGCCCGGTGACCCGGTGACCCGGTTTTTCCAGAAAATTTCAAAATTTGCAAAATTTTTTTATTTTGCCTAAAAACGCCAAATTTTTGGCGTCCATGTTCTTCCATCACCATCCCGAAAAGAATAATTATGACCTACATATGTTTGCTCCTGGTTTTCTAAAAATGCGTTTAATAGCATAGCTGTAGCATTTTCTAAATTTATGCAGAAATTAGTTGCAAAACCAATAATTTATCCGTCTGAAAAATTTTGCAGGGTCCAATATGAGTACTTGTCCAAAAACAGGGAGTACTTTAAGAATTTGTTTTCATTACTTATTGCGTTAAATTAAATTTAATTGTTCACTTACCTTCGGCGTTTACTTTGCAAAAATAATCGACAAAACCATAATGCCTAGTAAATAGAGTTATGCCTAAAATCATGAAACTTATAAAGCTAAAACTAAATAGCTAAACAATAAGTTACCAGAGACAGACAGACTTAGATAACCTCAAACTGCAAAAATGCTCAAGATTAAAATATAAGGGTAGAGCAAATTAATATTGTACATCGAACAAAAATTTAAGCTAAAATTTTAGCTTGATAAGCCAAAAATTTCTAAAATTCGAGGTAAATTCATGAAACCGGGTCAAGTCCGGGTCGTAGCTCTTGACCGGTGACCCGGTCCAAAAAGTGACCAGAACTGACACGGTGACCCGGTTCCATCGCTGAGTGGTAGCATTGTTGTGTGCTGAGGGTCAGAAGTTCGATCTCTTCCTGAACAAATTTTTATATAAGATCTGCTTTACTCCGTTTAGTCAATATATACATCGTTACCTATCAACTTTCCAGGTTGTTTCACATCATTCTTATCCCATTATCTTTTCAATTATTTGTATATTCATTAATTTTGCTAATTGTTTTGCTTTTTTGCTGTTTCAGAGGCGCCGCCTCCAGGTGCCCCCTCCTCCTCCTGCCCCACCGGTGCCCCCTCCTCCACCCCCCCCACCGGAGCCCCCCCCACCAGCCCCACCGGTGCCCCCTCCTCCTCCTGCCCCACCGGTGCCCCCGCCTCCGGCCCCACCGGTGCCCCCTCCTCCTCCCGCCCCACCGGTGCCCCCTCTTCCCGCCCCACCGGCACCTCAGCCGCCACCACCGGAGCCGGTGCCACCGGAGGACCTCGAGGAGCCCGGTTCTCCGGAACTGGGTGGTCCTGGACCGGCCGTCGTGGCCCCGGCGATGGTGGATGCAGCAATCGCCCCCTTGCCACGTCCAAGGCTTCACGCCGTTCGTCGCCGACTCCACGTCCACGAACGGCTGGCCTTGGACCAGAGGGGACGTAAGTGACTTATCTTTTGTATTCATTTCTTTGGTTTCGCATTTCGGAATCAGTGGATGGGATTTGGGTGGATGGGTTCAGTGGTGAGGGTCAAAAGTGGATTGAAATTGGATCGAGTTGAGATGAAAATCATGGCCATAAGGCTTATCTTTACACAAAACCTCTTTGATACAATAAAGGAAAGATTTAGAAATTTTCTTCAATTTTAAATTTAAGTTTCGATAACATTGTTTAAAACTTCAGTTGAATATATGATCATAATATGGGTGCAAAAGCAGTGAGCGGTCGTTTACAAATTTTGTTTTGACTAAAATTAGTATTTAACACAATTACTGTAAGAGGTAGGCATGGGCACGGGTAGTCGGGTACCCGACGGGTACCCGGGTATCCGAAAATTTTCGGGTACCCGGGTCCTGCTTCGGGTACCCGATATCCAGTTAAAACCGGAAAAAACCGGATAAAACTGGATTAATCTGGATCATGCAGAGAGAAATTTTTTGGCTCAGAAAATTTTTAACCACCGAAAATTTTTGACTAAGAAAATTTGTAACCGCCGAAGATTTTTTCAGTTTATTATAAAATTTACTGTTATAAAAAGATACTACAACAGAAAAACGTATATAATGGGAAAAGGAATTAGTACTGGTATTTTTCAAACATTTTATAATTTTCTATTTTTAGTATTGTTTTTAAAATATTATATTTACCTTGCTCTAATAATTTTTTCTTTCTTTAAATTCCTGTTGGAGCAATATGCGGAAGTCGATGAATTAATTAAAACTTAAAATTCACAAGATACAAACAAAACTGTTCGCATCCAATCAGTGACTTTTACCACACCTCTGCGTTGTTCTCTATAAGTAAGTAACAATATTAGGATTAGATGGTGTCAATAGTGGCTGACATGATCTTGAAAGCTTAGTGATTCTTTCAATGCCTCATGGTCAATTGCAACGTTGAAAAACTTCCTTCATTAACAGCCAATGTTTGTCAACTTTAGCTGTTTCTAAACTGAATTTTGAACTAAGAAAATGCTCCCAGATTGTTTGAACATTTCATTTAACCAAATGTTAGCATACGAGCTTTTGGATGATTCTTTGGTATGTGCACGCCTTTAGTGAGTGAGAAAGTTTATCCAACTTGAGGGAGATGGTTACTTTGAATTTGATTGGATACAGTGGAATCGTAATGACAATAAATGAATTTATTTCATGGAATATTTAATAAATGTCTTGTAAACGTTGATTAAAGTTCTAAAAGACTTGCACCTCTCATCAGTTTTACGTTTAGTAAAGTTACTCCAAAAGTAAAAGGACAGAGAGAGGGAAAGGAAATTGGAAGGTAGGTAGCAATTGTTTTCAGGTAAGAAATTATAAAATTAATTTAAATGAAAAATGTAAACATTAATCTCAACACATAAGTCAAGTCAATTTATTGAGCGAGTGAGTTTAAAATTTTACATTTGTTGTCAGTAAAGTGTAGTATCCGATCACAAAACGTTTAGTTTTTATCCAAGACATTTTATTTTTGCGTGGTTTCGTTAAGAAATTGCGTAAAAGGAAACAAAAACGACGTAAAACTTAGTACTTCGTGCAGGTTTTGCTTGTTTGCTGCCTTTGGTGCTATTCTAATTTCTAGATTCTAATTCTAATTTCTTACTAAGAGGGTCCGGGCTTTGGAGTCTCGACCTGGGAGCGTGCACTGAGCTCAAGGTTAAGCCTAGACTAATCAATTTCATATCTAAACCTCCTCTAATTTGAATCTTTTCTCCTCCTAGCAGTTAGAGCATGACTTAACTTTGAGCATTGTAGTTATCGGCAATAAGACTGCAGTCGTTGCAACCAAATTTGGAAATATTTGGTCAAAGACTTGTGGAAATTCGAATAGAAAGTCTGTAAACACGGCAGGACCTATGTAAGCCAATAGAAGTTCTGGAGATAACAACAAAAAGCCTACAACGCAGCAGCGCCTTATTGACTTCCAGCTATTCTGAATATCGTGATCGACCTAAACGATGAAGGATTTCTCCAGTCTGTAGAGTTGTGCCCGAACCTTGAATCGAGTCTCAGATTCGCCCGGCTCGGTCCTGGCCCAGTTGTTGGAGCAGCAGACTCGACCCGGGCCCGGTCAGCCTCGAAGGCCCGACCCGATCCGACCTACTGGAGGCTCGAACAGGCCCGGTCTGACCCGATGAGGCCGGTCAAATTTTTGTTGTGCATATATATTTCAAAATGTTTCCAAAATATCTTCACTAGAAAGTCAAATTTAAACTTCTAGAAGTTGTCTAAGTTGCTAGACTATAAATAGCGCAAACTATTGTTTGGCACTGTGTTTTGTGAACCGGGCCTTTACCGGGCCGCTGGGTCTACCGGGCCTCGAATTGGGCCTACGAGCCAGGGCGGGGAAATTTCTTAACGGCACAACTCTAAAAATGATTGACTGTTGTCCACCTTTTACGAATTAACGAATCTCAATTCCAGGGGAAAAGTTAAGTTTAATGCTTTATCCATTTCTCTATGCATAGAGTGCAATCAAATTTAGAGTTGTGCCGTTATGAAATTTCCCCGCTCGGACCCGGCCCTGGTCCGATTCAAGGCCAGGTAGACCCAGCGGCCCGGTGAAAGCCGGTATACAAAAAGCAGTGCCAAACATTAGTTTGCGCTATTTATTACAACTTAGGCAACTTCTGGAAGCTTAAGTTTGAGTTTCTAGTGAAGATATTTTGGAAACACTTTTAAATATACACAACACAAATTTTACAAGCCTCATTGGGCCCGACCGAGCCTGTTCGGGCCTCCAAGGCCCCTGTAGGCCCGGCTCTGGTCGGTGTAGCGTAACGGCCCGGAATCCGAGACTCGATTCAAGGTTCGGGCACAACTCTACAGACTGGAGAAATCCTTCATCGTTTAGGTCGATCACGATATTCAGAATAGCTGGAAGTCGTTAAGGCGCTGCTGCATTGTAGGCTTTTTGTTGTTATCTCCAGAATTTCTATTGGCTTACATAGGTCCTTCGGTATTTACAGACTTTCTGTTCAAATTTCCACTATTCTTTCAATTTCAGTTTTCTCAAATTTGGTTAGGTCACCAAATAGAAAGAGAGTTTTAGTGGCACATGCCTAAAAAGGTTTAGAATTTATGACTCGAGTCTTATTGTGAAGGAATCAGCTTAATAGCACTAACTCAACATTTAGCTTTCCTTCTGCAAATTATGATGGAAATTCAATCTTCGAAATCCCGCTTCCGTCCCTGAAACTCGAAACTTTTGCTCAACTCAGCTTTTGCACAAGTTGATGTCCTGTTAATATTTCTTCTATACAGCTAACTGAAAGAACGAAAGGTGTCCCTGCAGCACGTCCGATCCGAAAAATACGGGCCTGAGGTGGAGATCGAACCCACAGCATTTGACGAAATAGACTAACGCGTCTAGGAGGAGGCGTTCTAAACCTAAGCCAACATTCTACCGACTAGTGCGTGCACCGGCCTTGTCCAGACCGGCCGGCCGACCGGTGACAGGTTTTGCAGTCACTGAGGATCTGTAAAATCTGATCTGATCTGATCAGGTAAAATCTGCCCTGAGGATCTTATATTTTACTTGTATTTCGAATATTCGCCGAAAAGTGGCGACCGGCCCACAAAAAAATGGGCCAGTGGACATTATTACTACCGACTGAGCCACGCAGGCCCCAATCGAATCTGGCTTACGTTTGAATTCGTTCCCAAACTGTAGTGAAGCTTTAGAAGACGCTTTCGCGTTAACCGAAGCTGTCGATTTTTAAGACTTCAATTGCAGTGAATTCCGGTTGAGATAACGGTTAATCTGCTATATGGATAGCTCACGATAACGAAGGTTATCTTATAATTGTGAAGCAAATATTTTAGTGCGTAGATAGGTATTTTTAATCGGAAACCACATTAGCATGGGATGCCCTGACAAGGTTTTACTTCATGAACTTTGTGATAAAAAATTGAAATAAATTTTTATGAAAATCTAAAATTTTTATTATACAGAATGGCGGTTACCCTCCGCCACTGCTTCGACTTCCATTCTCGTAATGGTATATTATACAACTCTTATCATAAAGGGAATCCATTGCAGTAGGAAGTAGGTTACAAAGTTGTAGGAAAATTCTCTATTAAATCGGATTTAGGTAAACTGGAATTTTTTATGAGGAAAATATAATACTTCTTAAATATTATAATATTTCTCAAACCTGGAGAAATGGTTAACATTTTCCAAGGTTTTCGCGTTACATTTACGCTAGCCACTAGCCAGTCAAAACTGTAAACAAAAGACGACCCGTGGTAAATTTCGGTCCAGTTTCGAAACCCTGACGCTTTGGAAATTTAATGAACAAAACAGTTTAATGTAACTCTTTCAGACCTCTAGTAATTTTGATATGACTGTAGTTTCCTGAAGATTTGCGGGTCCAATAATGCCGAATAGTTTCCTGAGTTCGCTTTGACTGTTTTAGCTGTTGCCTAAACACAGATTAAGCTATTTTAAACTCGTTTAAGGAGGGTCGCCAATTTTCGACCATCTCCGGTTTTTTTCATTTTCAATTTCACATACTTTGTACTTGGGTCCGCTAAACAAGACAGTTGCGTTTGTTACAAAACTTTATTTCTTTCATTCACAATAGTCCTCCAAAAGTGACCTCAACATGTGATAACATAGGAAAACAGAAAAGTTAGGAAAATTTCACGGTGACTAAAGTTTGAACAATGTGCAAATGAATGAGCTATGAATTGGCACAATGTTAATCCGGACTAGGTAGCGTGTTAACAGCTATATGAGCTGTTTTTGCGTTAGTTCAGCAATTTTCTACAAATTTTCAAAGTTGGATGAAGTCGGTTTTGCACAATTCTGACTTGCAAAAATGCCACCGAAGAAATGGTTCGGCATGCCCTGAACCAACCATTCACTGCACAAAATTCGCGTATAGATATTAACATAGTACATAAATAGAAGTTCAATTTGCATACGTCCAATTATAGTTTTGCCGTCAAGAAATTTTCCCGGCCGGGCCCGGGCCCGGAGGCCCGATTCAAGGCACGGCAGGCCCGGTCGGCCAGGTGAAGGCCCGGCATACAAAAAAACAGTGACAAACAATAGTTAGTGCTATTTATTACAACTTAGAGAACTCCTGGAAGCTTAAATTTGACTTAATGCAGAGAATTTGAAAAAATTATGAAAATTGCACGACCAATATCTGACCTTAGGAGTAGATCACACTTTTGGTAACGGCGTTGGGGTTTTGCCTCAAAATACGCCATTTTCTCAAATTATTAAATATAATAATCCAATTAAATATAATGGTCCAAAAGTCTGGTATAACCAGAAGTATTCAAACCAAATTTGGTTGAACTGTTGAACTGTGGACGCATGCCTCAGTTCGATGACGGAGGCCTATAGTCAAGAAATGGCAAATTTTCAAATTTTCTAAATATATCAAATTGCAGCCCTCGATGTTCTGAGCAGTATATTTTTTGCACCAAGTCTCTACAAAGCAGTATGAGAATGTTAGAATGTTTGAGGTAAATAGGTAAGAGTCGGAATGAGCTTGATGAAATCTTTCAAGCACCGTTACCTGCAAGCTACTTGTCGTCGTATAATAAATAGCCCCAGACAGATGCTTTAATTTGCTGTATATATTTGCAAGTCCTTTGTCATTCTATGTGCACTCGACTTCGAAATCCTCAAAGAGGTATAATGGCGTTGCAGTAATTTGTAAAAACTTAAAGTGACAACAGGAGAGAACTGCAACCAACAGAAGGTAGGGTATCCCGCAGCCAGGAGTGACTACTCGAATGTTACGGTTGAAGCATCAAGACTGCCAATATACTTGCGGAGGCTGTGAAATACGAGTCTGGCCCGACGGGACCCCCGGGGCCGTAATACATGGCCCGGGCTTAGGCCATGTAACGGGGCCGGGGCTTGTAACGGCCCCGGCCCCGCAATTTTGCTAAAGGCGCAACCCTACCTAAACCTACTTCGACCGTTAGAAGACTAAGCCTAAGCCTAAGAGTAAATTTTGAATCTAAGTGTTCAAATGACACAATTTAACAAATTTTAATGTCCCTTGCGTTTTTAAAATAAGTACTCATATCAGGCGCTGCAAAAACGGGTGAGCTTACTAGATTTGGATAACCGACGGATAACTCATTTTCACTGTTTGCAAAATAGTGCAGCATATTTTTAATTTTTTTATAAAACTGAAGCAAACTAGAGCTCACCACTGCGGAAACAAAGTGCATCATACTTAGCGTCATACTTATCGCTAGTTTCTACTTTTAAAGCAATATATACCGGAGTAAGTTGGCTTTGCGCTTAGTCTATTTTTCTAGGGCAATAAGGAAAACTGGGCCACCTTGTCTGCGAGTCACCTTTAAGTGACCCGGTTCCATCGTCGGCATCAAGTTCGAATGACAACTCAATGTTTTGTTACCTGGAAACATGAAGCTTCTTTCTAGCACGTTTTCGGTCATGGCTTTCTAGAACAAACCTAGCTCATCAAGACTCAATCCTACGGCTTCAAGAACACAAAACATAAGTTACAAGTTACATCAAAAGAGTTCAACAACAGGACCACAGCAGAAAAAACGTCATCGACAGACATCAAGAGCTTAATGAGACCTTTTAAATGAGTGCGGCCGTTGCCATAGGAGAAACAAGGAGGGGGAATTTTGCTTCCTCACTCCTTCTAAATACAACGGTAGATTCCTTCGGCGAGAAGGATTAATACCAAAGAAAGTTTCATCTATATAACGTATTTGCTTCAACAATAAGTGATGTTGTCACCTATCGTCCTGCGGAGTCACTTTAAGTATACCGCAGAAGGCACTCGCAGTACCTGTAGAGGCACCTGTTCTATAGAGGCACTTTTGAGTCCTACATAGGCACTTTATGCGCTACAGAGGCACCTGCATTTACTGTTTGCATTTGAAAATCTATTTTACAGTTTCAACAGAATTAAACTATAGCAAACTATTAATTTGATATATTTCGTTAGAACTAAACAGATCTTTCAGATAATGATTTGACGATTAGCGGGTATATACAAACTCTTTCACATACTGGAAGAATGCTACTTTACTCGAGGTTCAACAATTTCAGTAAATTAAGATTTAGAAATGCTAATTTAAAAATGTTAAGATATTAAGAATTTTAAAATTTCTAAATTATTATATTACCGAATGCAATACAGTCACGGTCACACGACGGTTGTAGTTCCCATATAAAATTTTTCCTAGCCGTTATTTAATGTTTAGGGTTTGCTATTCTACATATTTGCCTGGAATTAAAATATTTATGGTTCGTAGGTTTAAAGATTGGAACATTATAACCGACATGTCCTTGTAGAGTAGGATAGTGTGTCTGTAGCATACAATAGTGCCTTTGTACTAGGACTCTAAAGTGCCTCTGTAGTACAATAAAGTGCTAGTAAAGTACCTGCGCAGTACACTGCCTCTTGTTGTGATTTAACGTGTATAATTGTTGCAACCATAACATTGTTTGTATTATTTGTCTTTACTATTTTGTTTCAGGACCTGCGTTGACGGCTGAGAGGGTCAGGGCCCTTTTGGTATGTACAAACATTATTATTGCTTCTTTATGCTTAGTATTTTGTTTACATTCAAGTTAAAAAATTGTTATTTTTATTAATATCTGTACAGTCTTAGTTGTCTGAATTTCATTCCTAGTAAGATATTTGCTGAGCGGAGCATGACAAAGGAAAAGCTAGTGAATTTCCGATCAAGAAGATTTCAAGGTTTTCTAAAAATGTGAACTATTATTTTAATTTATTTTTTAGGAAGAAGAAGACGAGATTGTCCTCCGGCAAGCTCCTCAGCGGGGGTACTGCGGCGAACATCGTAAGTGTTATCATTTTTATGTTAATGCTTTAATGATATTTGCCGTTTATTGCAGATATGTTGCAGTTCAGGTACTGTTACCAAGAGTACATAATATAAGACTGTGCCACTAGGCACACTCTATGTTATCAGAGAAAAAACTATGCTCTGCACGCTAACGGCCCACCCCCCCCCCGCAAATCAGACCCTAGTGACCCCCCCGCAAATCAGTACTTAGTCGAAACGGGGGTACGCTCACTCGCTCTATTTTTATGTGCTTAAGCTCGAAAACACAAGCAGTGCGTGCGCGAATTTTGTGCCTGCTTCGAGCTTTAGAGCACAAGCATAGCGCTTGAATATCTTTGAAGTGATGGGTCTAATTTGCGTTGGGTGGGCCGTTAGCGTGCAGAGCACAGTTTTTGCTCTGATAACATAGAGTGTGCCTAGTGGCACACTCTTATATTATGTACTCTTGCTATTACTGATCCCTTAGCTCGGCTAAATAATTTTGCTGATTAATTAAACTAACATTTTAATCATAAAGCCCCCACTGCTCTAGTCAGTTATATCGGAGATCTAGAGTTTTTGGCACACTCGTTCATTGCGTCAGCACTTAATTTTAATTAATCTTTGGGATTTTTAACTTAGATTTTAAACTTATTGTTCTTCTAAGCTGGTTTTTAAACTAAAGGCCAGTCGTTCAATTTTTGTTTTTAATTGTTGAGCAATGCTAATATGCATATAATTCAATATAATATAATCAAGTTCACTGGTTCATTGCTAGTATTTCTTTTTTATTATTTCAGTGTGCGAGGAGCCCGGTTGTGGACGGTCGTTTGCCACTCTACGCGGCCTGCGTGTCCACACCGGGCGCATGCATCAGCAGGCCCCTGCGGAGCAGGCTGGGGGGCAGGAGGGCCCGGCCGGTGGGGATTGGACCCCGTGTGACCTGTGCGGTCGCGAATTTGCGACCGTACGGGGCATGCGGATCCACCGAACAAAAATGTAAGCTTTTATTTCATTTCGTACTTTAGAAAACTTACTTCAGTATGTTAAGTTATATAAAATTAGCTCTTATGAAACTATTAATTTAATTAGCTCCTGTGGCCTGTGCAATTTCTATATAGCAGTTGCTTATTAACAATGATAACAATTATAGCAGCTATAGCAAGCAACGAAGCAGTCATATATATTTAAGACTATTCAGTTGGTTTCAAGGTAATCATTATAGCGCGGCTGGAAAAATCTCAAATTTTCGAAATTTTGGCTGTTACTTTTTTATTAAGCGACAAACCGAAAATCTAACTATAACTGCCATGAGGCCTTGCGAAGAGCTTCAAAATGAGCCATAAAACGTCTCTCTAGCACTTACGGTTAGTGAGAAATTTTCGACCAAACCGATGGGAAAAAACCCAATGCGGGGAAAACTCATGGGCGGGGAAAAAACCCAGCCGAAATTTTTGCTGGAAGCATGCCAGAACAGTTTTGACTTTACCATTCGAAAGAGCGGGTCATTTGTAGTACATCTGAATCAAAAATATCGATATTTTTGCAAAAATTCATGTCAAATTGACTTTTGAAAATTTCGTATGTTTAACACGTAAGCATAGGCAAATTTTGGAAATTTTTGAAATTTGCTTATTTTCTGCAGTTTAAGCATCCTATCACATAGAATACCTGCTTTTATTGCATTTAAAGCCAAACCCTTTATAGCCAAGCCTTTTATTTAGTGATAAAAATAGCGATTTTTGACGAAATTTGAAAATTTGGCTCTAAATGGCACCATCTCAGATTTTGGCCATCTGGACCACACACAGAAGGTCGAACCTAGGTAAAATCTATGCCAAATTAATCAGAAGGCTCTACTAAGCTAAGAAATGCATGAATTTTTTCTTTGCTGCTAATGGTTTGAAAAAATTTCATTTTAAAATTTGGGTTTTTTCCCGCACATGGGTTTTTCCCCGCCGAGTCTAGGTCACCCCCAGGTCGCACCACAGGTATTAGAGTCAAATTGCATACACCATCGTGAAGTTCGAGACAAATCCTGTGTGAAAGTATAATCCGCTTTGGGCTTGGTCTTTCCAGTAGTTCAGTTTGGGAGGTCAGGAGTGACCTCCCAAAGTTGACCCTGCCTGACCCCCATGTTGCGACCAAAAATTCCAAAATTTTCAAAGTCCCAAAAAATTTGCTGAGGGGCAGCGGGAACTACAATAACACACCCTCCAGGGTAGTTTTGGACGCTCTTTAAGATAGGCTATTAAAATCCGATCTAGCTCATATGGGTGACTCACACTGGCGATGGGTTTTTCCCGCCTATCGGACTGGGTTTTTTCCCGCCGCGCTATTTATAGTGAGAAACGTCCATCGAAAAGTTTTACCTGATTCAGGCCACACTTACCTAAAAAGTACATTTACAAAATAAGGAATTGTAAAAATTAGGCTGAATGCATAATGTAGTTTTTGTTCATAAGGAATTCCCTATTGCGTCAGTGCTTTAGCGCGATTTGCTCATAGGGCCTATTTCTTTAAAGATTAAAATGGTCGGATTAAACGGATTAAAAATCAGCCGGATTAAAACTTTAATTTCTATTTCTTTAATGCAGGATTAAACGGATTAAAAGGATTAAAATTAACTGTTCATCGACCATTTTTAACGGAGTTAAACGAGTTGATTTTAATCCATTTAATCCGCCAATAAAGAAACAGCGATTAAAAATTTTAATCTGCCAACTTTTAATCCGTTTAATCCGCGTAGCTATACGAAGATTAAAAGTTAGTTGAAAATGCGGGCGTAGGATTAAACGGATTAAAATTAATCTTTAAAGAAACAGCGATTAAACAGGTCGGATTAAAATTAACTCGTTAAGTTTTTAATCCAAAGTGTGAATAAAGAAACAGGATTGAATTAAAATTTTAATCCTAGGTGCATTAAAGAAACAGGATTAAATTTAATCCATTTAACTCCTTTAACTCGCTGGATTAAATTTTAATCCGTTTAATCCGAGTTGTCATTTCTTTAATGCGCATTAATTTTAATCCTAATCCCGTTTAATCTTTAAAGAAATAGGG